>CM016563.1:24932149-25119286 GCA_003412495.2 Echium plantagineum | reverse complement strand
ATCGTGTCATCAATTAATTTTGACTCATTAAATACTTATTAGGGACTCATATATGAAGTTGTATTTCTTTCAATCCAAAATAATTAATGTTAGACTTTTTTGAAATTAAAATTTGACCACCAGTTACTAATTATTACTTTTTTTAAAAACATATAAAAGTAATATGGTTAGATTCATCTTTTAAAGTATCTTTATAATTTTTTTTAATTTTTTTTATTAATAAATTTAATGCGTAATTGAAGGTTTAAGATTTACCTCGATATGTGAAAAAAACAACTATTTCGAATTGAAGTGATCATTAATTATTAATTAACATGCATTTAAAATTAGAATTAAAAATGAATAGAAAGACGTTAACTTACCAATCTAGCTACCAATATTTTTATCAATTTATCAATTGATTCACCTTAAAATATATATATATATATTTATGCTCCTGACCTAAATCAAATCATATACTACAATTTCTTTAATACTACTCCTTACACAAACATATTTTAGTTTTCACGATTCGATCAAAGTCATAACATATATAAAATACCTGAGAACATATAATGTCAAAATCATTGTCTTATCAGTAATAATTTCAGTGCGGAGGAATCATCAAACTATATAACAAAGAGGCACGATAACTTCATTGCAAAGAGAATGAGCGAATTGCATAAATAGTCGTCAATAGTGTTACCAAGTTGCAGTGTAATTTTTAATAGTGGTAGCTTTGTAGTTTAGTCTCTGACATACATGGGTCAAAAAGTTGCAGATTAGTGCCACATTAACTATTCCGTTAATTTTTAGAGTAAATGACTTCATTGATCACTCACGTGTATTAAAAAACCTAGTCGATCACTCTAGTATGACTTTGTATACTTTCAATCACTCATGTTGGGTATTATGTATACTTTTGGGCATCTTTTGTGTTAAAAGTTAACGGAATAGTTAACGTGGTGTGACTAACCTGCAACTTTTTGGCCAGTTTCGGGTACTGCAACGGTGCTACTATTGGGACTAAACTGTAACTTGATGATACTATCGGAGACTATTTGTGCAATTCACTCTAAAGGGAATCATTAAAATGTATAACAAAGAAAAAACGTATACTTCAAACTCGATAAGTTGTTCATTTAAATGTATAACAAAGAAAAAACGTATACTATGGGGGGCACGATAACTTCATTGCAAAGAGAATGAGCAAATTGCATAAATAGTCCTCGATAGTGTTATCAAGTTGCAGTGTAATTTTTAATAGTGGTATCTTTGTTGTTTAGCGACATTTACAATTTCGGTATGGTTTCATTTTGCAATTTATTTTCATCATTTGAGGAAAAGTTTTGAGACTCATCAATTCCTAACCATAAGGAGGTGAACAATTTTTTAAATATCCACATTTAATATATATTAAAGTACTAAAGTAATTGTTGGAAGTAATAAAAGATGATGAGTGACATCCAACGACAAAAGAAAGAGGGAGCAAACTTGGAATGAGGTTAACAAAAGTCACGTCAGACGATGTTTTGGACTTTGTAATAACTAATAATAATTCATCCCATTTATTATTGGCATCAGTATATTACAAAGTGTGTTAGGCCACGATTTATTATAAAATCTTATTCACCAAAAAATAATTAAAAGCTACACACATATAAAAATATTCCTATAGCTAGTGAAGTGTAAAGGTATCTAATATTATTTCTTTTATGTTTAATGGAAGTATATAAAGTTGGACATCATTTTGGGACATGTAATAATCAAGGTTTTTTCAGGTGTTTAAGGAGGAAGCTAAACAACCCCGGCGGAAAGCAATCAGCCTCGAAGCTAGTTTAAACTAGTGGGAGGTTGCCTTGCAGGAATTATTATTGCAAATCATCATCTCATCATCATAATTTATTTTCCATCACAAAAAATTAAATTGAAAAACACCACTTGTGATATTTTTATTTTGAAGAAATTAGGTGGTTATATATTAGAAGAAGAACATTAGAAATTTGATTGATTATTGAACATGGCTAGAGGGAAGATTCAGCTGAAGAGGATCGAGAACCCGGTTCACCGACAAGTGACGTTCTGCAAGAGGCGTGCAGGGCTGTTGAAGAAGGCGAAGGAGCTTAGTGTTCTTTGCGATGCTGAGATTGGTGTCTTCATTATCTCTGCTCATGGAAAGCTCTATGAACTAGCCACCAAAGGGTATGCATATGCATGTATATATAATATATTCTCATTTATTTTCTAAAGTTAATTATAGTATAGTAATTATTTTGTGTTAATGTTAGTATTTATAATATGTCGTTTAATTTGAATATATAGAAACATGCAAGAGATGATTGAGAAATACACCAAGTGCACTGATCAAGGAAGTCATTCTCAAGCTGCACCACTCAAGGATGCTCAACTTCAGGTATGAGATTCGAGCTCAAGACTTACAATATCTGACTATTCGTTAGGGGAGTTTCTGTGAGAATCGAACTCATCATAACTTCTTTTTTTATATACCAGCCTCCTAGCGAAGTTTTTATTGTAATGTATGCATGTGAATCTGTGATATTCTCTATCTATATACCTTCTCTATCTATATATCTTAACCTTTTTATTTTGGGTTGTACATGTTTGTTAGACTTGAACTTGATTTAGATATCATATATATGTGCATTAGTAACTTATTATTGGCATTTACTTCTTAATCATGTATATTATATAATAATGAACAATGGTTTCATTATTCATCTAGCATGCATGCATGATGGATTTATGTTGTTCATTTATATTTAAACATGCATATATATTGCTCAATCTCTTTTCTTTTAGTTCTCAGGCATCTCAAACTTCAACTATAGCATATGATATTATTACTTCTTCTTTTTTATGCATGTCAAATACTAGTACTAGAACATGGAAAATATGTCCAAGTTGAGTGCACTGGAATACCATACAATATATACAACAAAAATTGGGTTTTTTTTTATAATAACGATGAGGTGAGTTTCGAACCCAAAACCTTCTTGTTACTAGTAAGAATTTTTTTCATTACGCTATTCGATGAACTGATAAAAGTTGAGTTTAAGACCATATTAAGTGTATAGGCAAAACGTATAGTAGATTCGAATTGAAGCTTTACCTTTTTTCTAGAAACGAATATTCAAGAAAGGAATAATTTTATTAATGTGAATTATTCAAATTTGATAGAATTGTCTTTATATAAATATTCTAATCTAATGACTACTTTTTAGAGACAATATTGTGTGGGCTTGCTTTGTGATTCCCTCATCAAACCGCTACATATCGACACGAATTCTACCACTTGTTTTCTTTTTTGTTCTTGTTGTGTTCTTAATTTTTTTGTTTTATTTTATTTCTCTCACAGTTTTGGGTCAATAATTCATGTTCTTTTTTTATGCTATATGTGATAATACGTGATTTTTATGTGTCACTTGTTGAGTTGAAAGGTCTTAGCTAGCTATCATAAAGATATATTCTTAAAAAATTGCATGTTTGGACTTGTCCACAAATTTGGGGGAAAAGAGGGGAAATTTGTTTGGTTCCGGGGTTACGTTTTTTGTCATAATGATTTTGAAAATTAGACTTATAACATTAAAAATAATATCTTACTATAAAATTGAAGTAGATAATAATACTCCTTTTATCCCTAAATGAGGAAGATATTTATTTTGACTTTTCTGAGTCAAATTTCGAAATTTTGATTATAAATTCTCGTTAGCTAATAATAAATTACATAATATAGTCATGTGAGATCTTGTTAGATCTGTTTTAATATGAATTTTCAAAATATAATGATTTTTTATAATTTTTATGTAGGTAGAACTAAAAATATTTATATTTTAATTCGCACCTAAAATTAGAAATATCACCAAATTGATATGTACATTAAGCCATTGCAAATTATTATTTCAATTGATAGTTCATTCAATTATGATGTTACTATATACTTATTCAATTCGTAGTATTATGTATTTAAAGTACGTATCAAACGGTAAGGTTATATTATTTTGTTATTAGGATCCAATGGAGGAGATTAACATGCTTAAGCAAGAGATTGAAGTTCTCCAAAAAGGCCTGAGGTAACTCTTTCATCTATGTCCTTTTTAATTTTAATGCATGATAACCTTTTATATATTTTCAATACTTACCACTTTTAGTGTAAACAAGAATAAATATTGGAGGTCAAGACATCTTGCTCTAGTGGCAAGCATGCTGACACCTCTAGCGGAGGTCTCGGGTTCGAGCCCTCTTGCTAGCAAGGAAGTGGTCAGAGAGAAGAACTTCTCTCACTAGTTTGATGCTAGTCGCCTCTTTCCTTGAATTTACGAGTTTACGAATTGTACTGATGTTTGGTGATTGTAATGGATTATTCATATTAATAAAATCAAAGGGTAACCCCCTTTTTTGCAAAAAAAAGAATAAATGAAGACTGATATATTGGAACAAAGCGAGCAAGGCACTTCGATACACAATTTGCATACAGCTCGATTAGTGCCTTAGTCAGTTAGTTAGTTAGCTGACTCAGTTAGTTAGTTAGTTGACTCAGTTAGTTAGTTAGTTGTCATACTAGTTAGTTAGTTATCTATTTGACAGCTCATCATCTCCACGTGTATATATATGAGGAGGTCCACATTATGTAACTAACACTTGATCAATTAACAATCAATAGGAAAATATCTTTTCCCAAATTCTCTTCTCTAATCTTCCTCTCCAATCAATCTTCCAAAGTCTTCAAACAGCTTCGATTCATATCAAATCTCTCAATTAACATGGTATCAGAGCTGGGCTAAGCCCGATTGAAGCTCAATTTTTCGTTTCACTGATTGATTTCTCAGTTTTGAAGTCGTTGACTTCATTGTTGACTTTTCTGGTTTCTTCAAGCTTCATCAATGGCGGATGAAGAAAACACTGATGCGATGGCGGAAGAAGTGATTCGCAACACTAGTGCACAGAATGTCACAAGAGATACAACATCATTCCTTCATGTTGATCCTCTTCAACTTCACCATTCCGATCATCCTAGCTACGTGTTGTCCACAAGGCTACTCAATCAGAACAACTATTATCCTTGGAAACGATCGGTTGAAATCTCACTTTTGGCCAAAAACAAACTTGGATTCGTAGATGGAACTTGTCCTCGTCCCGAGCATGATTCGATTGCTGCTGCTCAATGGGACAGGTGCAATGGAATGGTAATTTCGTGGCTGATTCATTCAGTAGAGAAGGAGATAGCTGAAAGTGTGATTTACTGCAACACTGCTGAATTGATATGGACTCAATTGAAAAATCGGTACTCGCAAACAAATCATGTTCGATTGTTTCAAATTCAGAGAGAATTAGCACTGCACAATCAAGGAAATCGATCTATTTCTGTCTATTTTGCTAATCTTCAGAAGCTCTGGGATGAGTATCTGAACTCAATAGAGATAGAAGGAGAACATGTGTTTGTTATTCAACAATTCCTTCGAACACAGCAGATTATGCAGTTTTTAATGGGACTTAATGAGTGTTATTCAGCTGTGAGAGGAAATATCTTGATGATGCAGCCATTCCCTGAACTTAATGCTGTTATGCAGATACTCCTACAAGATGAAAAACAAAGAGAAATATGCTCACCTGCTCATGTATTAGGTGAAGCATCTGCTATGTACTCTAATAGAGGAGGATTTGCTCCAAGAGGAAGAGGATATGGAAGAGGTCAGCAGAGAGCCTTCAATGACAATCAGCAGAGGCCTAGAACAAACAACTATTTCTGTGAACATTGCAAAATTGCAGGCCATACAATTCAAAGGTGTTTCAAACTTAATGGCTATCCTAATGGAAAGAAATTTGCTGCAAACTCTGCTGACAGGAATCTGTCTGATGATCAGTTTGCTAAGTTGATCAACATGCTGGACAAGAGTCAGATTGCTAAGGATGGACATGGTGATGATGCTCCTCATGCTCTCATGGCAGGTAAAGTAGAAATTTCCAGAACTAATGCAGCTACAAATAGGTGGATTATAGATAGTGGTGCAAGTGATCACATATCTCCATTTCTGCACATTTTTCACACATACAAACCTGTTCCACAACCCTTGTTCATTACTATCCCTAATGGAGATAAAGTGCCTATTCTTCACATAGGATGCATTAAACTTCCTAAAGGCATTGTCCTACAAAATGTCCTTCATATTCCCTCATTTCATTATAACTTGTTGTCTGTCCACAAGTTAACTATTGATCTATCCACAAATGTTCACTTTACTAATCAATCTTGTATATTGCAGGGCCATTCACAGAAGGCACCTTTGGTGCTTGGTGAAAGACTCAATGGCCTTTATGTCCTTGACTCACATAGCCTGCAGATTACTGAGCCTGTGTCCAGAGATCCATGTGTTGACACTACTGTTGATCTTAGTTTTAGTAGATTTCATGATTTCCTAGCATCTAGCACATCTTCTTCTGTTAATAGCTTGAACAATAAGTGCAAACAATTGTCTGTTGCTGATACTATGCTGTGGCACTGTAGGTTAGGCCACATTCCTGTTGAACAAATTTCTCATATTACATCTGTTCCAGCTGTTTCTCTTAATCAAACTGGTTTCATATGTCAAATCTGTCCACAAGCTAGACAGTGCAGAAATGTTTTTCATCACAGTACCACCAATACTTCTAATGCTTTTGAGTTACTTCATGTTGACACCTGGGGACCCTATAAGCATAGCACACATGATGGTTTCAAATATTTTTTAACTATTGTTGATGATCACACTAGAGTTACCTGGACTCACTTAATGTCTCATAAGTCTAATGCATTTGCTATCTTAAAAGCTTTTATTTCATTTGTCCAGGTGCATTTTCACACTGTTGTTAAAACTATAAGAACAGATAATGCTCCTGAGTTTACTGGTACTGCAGCTCAAACTTTTTACTTGGAAAAAGGTATCAAAAATGAAACTAGCTGTGTTCATACTCCACAACAAAATGGTGTTGTGGAGAGGAAACACAGACATCTTTTAGAAACATCAAGGGCATTACTGTTTCAATCAAAGGTGCCTATTAGTTTTTGGGGAGATTGTTTGCTAACTGCAACTTACCTAATTAATAGGTTTCCTTTGTCTGTTTTGAAGAACAATACTCCTTTTCAAATGTTGTTTAACAAGCCTCCTAGGTATGATCATCTTAAATCTTTTGGTTGCCTTGCCTATTGCAGTGTTCCTAAATCTAACAGATTAAAACTAGAACCTAGGAGTCATGCTTGTGTGTTTATAGGGTATCCCTTCAACAAGAAGGCATACAAACTGTATGATCTAGTTGACCACAAGATCATTTACTCTAGAGATGTCAAATTTTATGAGAAATGCTATCCTTTTCACTCTGGCCATGGTCCTACTGATAGCCCTACATTCCCTGTTATAGCCACTGAATTTCCTAGCTCAATATACTATCCTGACCATACACCTCTTAGTTCTACACTAGATCATTCAGATATGTTCCCTCTCAATAATGATAGTTCTCCTCAGTCTGACAATACTATCACTTCTGTGCCTCCTCAATCCAATTCTCCATCTCATACTGTTTCTGTATCTCCTTCACAATCTAGTTCTAGTTCAAGTCATCATTCTACTAACCCTGAGATTGTAAGGAAGTCAACTAGGACAATTCATAGGCCAGCTCATCTCCAGGATTATGTCTGTTACAATGTTGCATTGCATCCTAATGTTCTTTTATCTCATACTCATCCTTTTGTTGCATCTGTTTCTTTAATTCATGAACCTACTTCTTATTCACTTGCATCCAAAGATCCCCTGTGGGTGGCTGCCATGGCTAAGGAAGTGGATGCTTTGCTTGTTAATGGCACATGGGAGTACACTCCTCTCCCTCCTGGTAAGAGGCTCATCTCCTGCAAATGGGTCTACAGAGTTAAACTGAGGTCAGATGGTTCCATAGAAAGGTACAAGGCACGCCTTGTTGCCAAAGGATTCACACAAAAGTATGGTGTGGACTACACTGAGACATTCTCCCCTGTAATCAAGATGGCCACTGTCAGATGTATACTTACAGTAGCAGCTTTTCACAATTGGCAACTCTTCCAATTGGATGTAAATAATGCATTTTTGCATGGGGAGTTGCATGAAGATGTCTATATGAAGATCCCTGAAGGTGTTGAGGCTCCATTGGGCTCTGTTTGCAAGCTTAAGAAGAGTTTATATGGGTTGAAACAAGCTTCCAGACAGTGGTTTGCCAAGCTTAATGATTTCTTAGTTCATCATGGCTTTCAGCAATCAAAGAATGATTATTCTTTGTATACCAAGCATACTGACATTGGCATTGTTATCCTGGCAGTCTATGTAGATGATCTCTTGATCACAGGATCTGACACTCAAGCTATTTCTCAACTCAAGCATGATCTCCAACAACAATTTGGCATCAAGGATTTGGGTTCTCTGCATTTTTTCTTGGGATTTGAGATCAATCAACATTCTGGTTATGTCACTATGTCTCAGTGTAAGTTTGCTAAAGAGCTCATCAGAGATAGTGGCATATTGGATACACACTCCAGCAGCAAGCTTCCAGTAACACCACTTCCTATGAATCTTAAATTAGCTCCTGATGATGGTGTTCCTCTCCCCAATGCTGAGTATTACAGATCAATGGTAGGGAAACTGAATTTCCTCACCAACACAAGGCCTGATCTTTCATATTCAGTCCAGTTCCTCAGTCAGTACATGCAGCATCCTTGTGATTCACACCTAAAAGCTCTTCAACATTTGTTACTTTATGTGCATCAAACAATTGGTAAAGGCATTGTGTTGCAAGGTTCTACAGAGCTTACTCTTGATGCCTATTCGGATTCTGACTGGGCAGCTTGTCCAACCACAAGGAGGTCCATCACTGGGTATCTTATCCACTTAGGCCATTCTCCTATTTCATGGAAAAGCAAGAAACAGAGTACCATTTCCAGAAGCTCAGCTGAAGCTGAATATCGTGCCATGGCTCAAGCTTCAGCTGAAATTACATGGTTGGTCAGGCTGCTAGGGGACTTAGGTGTCGCCAATCTTGCTCCTATTACCTTACACTGTGATAACATGTCCGCAATGCACATAGCCAAGAATCCAGTGTTTCACGAAAGAACGAAACATATCGATCTTGACTGTCACTTCACAAGGGAAAAGGTCTTAGAGGGTTTGATTGAATTGGCTCATGTGCCAACTACTGAGCAGCTTGCTGATGTTCTCACAAAGATTCTTCCTTCCTCTCAGCATCAATATATCTTGTCCAAGCTTGGTTTGGTCGATTGTTCTCCCACTCAAGCTTGCGGGGGGGTGAAGACTGATATATTGGAACAAAGCGAGCAAGGCACTTCGATACACAATTTGCATACAGCTCGATTAGTGCCTTAGTCAGTTAGTTAGTTAGCTGACTCAGTTAGTTAGTTAGTTGACTCAGTTAGTTAGTTAGTTGTCATACTAGTTAGTTAGTTATCTATTTGACAGCTCATCATCTCCACGTGTATATATATGAGGAGGTCCACATTATGTAACTAACACTTGATCAATTAACAATCAATAGGAAAATATCTTTTCCCAAATTCTCTTCTCTAATCTTCCTCTCCAATCAATCTTCCAAAGTCTTCAAACAGCTTCGATTCATATCAAATCTCTCAATTAACAATAAATATTGGAGGTGAGACATTGAATGATCTAGTCGTTGGAAAGTCTTCTGGAACTTAGAGGTCTTAATTCGATTTTTATTATAAGGGGTGGTGGATGGCTTTAAAAAGAAAGAACAAATATTGAAGGATTATTTGTTTCATAATAAACATGTCAAAATGTGTTATGTGATTTATATGATCATGATGAGTTTTATTTATCTATAATCAATTAAATTTTGTATGAATTCTCATAAACTCTTAACATAATATTCGGTCAATTCATTAAACGGATAACTTCAAAATTGATTGAAAATGCTAGTCTATTTCATTCGTTACCAACTTCGCATGACTATCCACCATGACGTATTTTCAAGGTCAAATTTTTTTGCCACGTCATATTAGTATGATGAAATATGAATTGTATATTTGTAGTACGTATTTTAAAATTTTATTGTTTTTAGGATCAAATACTTTTACATTCGACAATAGAGAATTTAATAAAACAATTTAATTTTCTCTTTCCTTCAAATTACCAACATATACCTCACCATGTAGAAACTTGAAAAGTGTATCAATATTTTATTATTCAAATAAAATAAATTAAATTTTTATTAAAGATCTTGTAAAATAAAAATTGATATAAATTTTATGTTATTTTAGATTATATTGTGAGCTAAAATAATAAATTAATAAATGAACAATTTATTGTACAAAATTGAGTTTTACATCACTTTCAACTTTCGAATTTGATAAGTTAGCATATTAACAATTGAGTTGTTCCCTCAATTATATTATCTCTCAATTATCACCTATTATAGGATAATTGAAGTACATTATCCCCCAATTATTCACTGGGTAGAACAGTCTAAATGAACATAGTATACATAGAAATATTAGTACTCCATATAATTTTATTTTAATTAATAAGGTTATGGGTTACACCCTCCATCCTGAAATATTAATCCTTATTATAATTTATTTTAAGAGTTTTTATTTTTACACTTTAAATATTGATTTATTATATTTTATTTTCTCAACTTTGTCCTTAAATTTACTTTATACAATCTTCAAAAAGGGATAAAATTACTTATGCAATATGAGCAAATTATTACACTTCAAACAATAAACTTTTCACATATTTTTAATAAAGATTTTATAAAATTAAATTTTGAAAAGTATTAAATTATATTTTGAATATGAATGTTAAATGAAAGATAATTTTGTTTTGTAATTGTATATGATGAAAAATAATTATTTATTTTATATATATCATTTATATAAATTGTAAAAGAGACAAAATAAGTTTTAAAAAATAACTTCTAAATATACTATTTATTTTTTTGTAAATTAGCGATGAGGTGAGTTTCGAACCCTGGACCTTCTGGTCACTAGCAAGAGCCTTTTCCACTAGGCTATTCGATTGACTCTAAATATACGAATTTTTGGGGTAAATTTTGTGTACAAATTTTTTTTTGGGAGCCCTCTTATTATAAGAAAGCTGAAAAGACAATATTTTAATTATTTTAACAATTTTAATTCTTTATTATAGCTTTTAGAGGAGCTAATGTAAATGTTTTAGTAGTTAGTCATTTTTTCCCTATCATCATAATTGTACTTATATCCAACCTTAGTTATCTCATTAACATGAATGAGTTCAACCGAGTATAGTGTTTAATTGAGTGATAATTGCAACAATAATTCTAATATGTGAGAGTTTGGTGTAGTTTAGTTCCATAAAAGTGGTACGGTTATGGAAATGGTTCCTGATATTGTGGATTTAGGCGCAGTTTGGTCTCTAAATTAACTTTTCTATTAAAACTTAAATACACACTATAATGGATCATTTCACAACAACACCACTTACAAAAATCAAACTACACCAGACCCCACTTAATAAGACCAGTTTTATGATTAAGGTTAGTGTTACCACATTTAAAGAACATCTAATTATTATTATTAAATATAATTTTATTGTTACTTATTTTATTAATGATAATTATATGAGGTAAATATGTTAACTAGGTATATGACTGGAGGAGGAGCTGGAACAATGACATTGGATGAGTTACATGCACTTGAGAAACAACTTGAAATTTGGATCTACCATGTCCGCTCAGCAAAGGTAAACTAGATAAACATTTTCAATTCTTTTTAGACATAATTAATCATCTAATAATTAAACTTTAATTCATTTCGATCTTTATTCAATTCTTTCAAACGTGTAGATGGATATTATGTTTCAACAAATCCAATTGCTCAAAAATAAGGTGAGTCTCATCATTTAATCATTCATTAATTACACGATACACCACAATCATAAAATTCTCTATCTTATGTCTTATTATTAGCTAGGAGTTATTATTTGTGAACTTACTATGGATTTTATTTTTTGAGCAGGAAGGGATACTTAAAGCAGCAAACAAGTTTCTCCAAGATAAGGTAAAAATGAGTAAACCTAAGTTATGTTGATATATAGAGGTAATTGTCGAAATGATCACGGTCATTATTGCACTTTAGTCCTTGTAAGTGGTACCGCTGCGTAAATGATCTATGTAAATGTAGCTGGTGGGAAATGATCCTTAAATTAATAGTTATGTTAGTTTTTGACGGAGAAAGAATTTACATATATTTTAGGTTAAAATTATTAGTTTCGAAAAATGTTTTGGGTAAACATATAAATTCAATCTCCTATGTTAAAGTATAATATTTGAGATAGTTTCAGTAGATGATGAGAGGAATGTAGGGAAGATAATATTAAATTAAAAATATTATTATTTGTTAATTATTCATTAAAATTAAAAAAACAATGTCTCTGATAGATGGTCAGAACTTCATCTGGGTTCGAATCCTACTGAGACGTCCACTAGAGATCAGAAATTGCTGAAGAAACAACAAGATCTTTCTTTTATCCCTGCTAGGCGATCGGAAAATAAAGAAATGGTTCATATTTTCAAGATAATTACATATTTACAAAATATCGTCTCAATTCATCCTATTTCATCAGATCCGGGATGTGATATGGTTCCGAAGGATGAACCGGAGTCTAAAAATAAGTTTTAATCGGTAATTTAGGGACCATTAAAATCGTATTTGATTATCATGCTATGTTATATATCAAAATGGTCCATAAATCATGACATTTTACTAAATATAATTTTGTTTTTTTTTTCAGATGGGCGAGCAGTGCAACTTCATTCCTGAGAAGGCACCCAATTACACAAGCATTGAATATCCTCTCACTCCAGAAATTGACATGTATCAATTAGAGCATCGTGGAATGACTAATATGCCCCCAATGGCCATGGCTAACACACAGTATCCACTAGGATTACATAGTGAGATCTGCCATATTTAGTTTTTATAATCCAAATCTAATAAGTATTACTATTACTTTCTTATCCTAAATTATAATTATGGAACAACTATTAAGTGTCAAATGTGACATTTGTGTGATAAATTTGGGATGTAATGAAGTACTATGTATGTTGACTTTGGATATCATCATGCTCATATAATGGCTTGTAATAAGAGACATGTTTGTGTATATATTGCTTTATTTACATATTTATCCACGAATCGTCATATTAATAGATCAACATGTCATAATGCCTTTACAAAAACCGATCAAAATTAAATAGTTTACAAAAATCACCCTTTATCTTCTGTTCTATATCTTCATTGATACTATAGTTTCAATTTTGTATGCGAGTGATTGCTTCCGTTATACATTTACATTATTTACTCGTCATGCATTGGATAATCATATACTCCCTCCGTTCTCTTTTACTTGTCGTTTTAGCCATGTGCACAATGATTAAGAAAAAAGTTAAAGATAGCCAAAAAGTACATTGGAAATGTAAAATGACAATCAATTGAAACTATATGATTGGTTGATTGATAAATTCATAGTAAAAACTAATCAAAAAGTGCATTGAAAATGTAAATTTGTAATTAATTATGCTAGAAAGACAAGTATTTAGAAACAAAAATATGAGGCTAGAAAGACAAGTAAAAGAGAACGGAGGGAGTAATAGTTATGCACGTTTGTAGTAATGCATGAGCAATCGGTCATGAATAATTCATGACAAAGGGATGTAACAAGGAGGCAGATGGTCATTCCCGAATATAACACGACATGAAGAACAAAGAAAGCATCATAGTATTGAGGATTTCAAGGTGTGAAAGTAGGAGGTCTCCTAATCTTAGTTGCTTGCTCAAATCCATAAGCAATTTCAATCAATTTAGGCTCAGAACCTTTTAGTCCTCCAAAACATATACCAATAGGCACCCCATTGTGATCATAAGCAGCAGGAACATTTATTCCTGGGAACCCACCAATTGCAAGAACACTAGCTACATCATCTCCAATACTTACTAATGCATCTAATTTATTTTCTATCATCATCTTCTCAAATCCAAGCCTATTCAGTTTTCCTAAATTTGCCAATGCTCGCTTTTCGTCATCTCGAATTCCATCTGTTGCTTCTGCAGCTAAGAAAATTTCTTGGCCAAATTCCTCCATCTTTTCCTGGAAAGAAGACGTTGAGGGAATGCTCCCGTGTCAGCAGTGTAAGGGAGGGTCGGATAGTATGTAATCTTACCCGTGGGGAAACAGGAAGGCTGTTTGCGAGTGACTTTCACATTGATATTTGTTTAATGAAAATAAAGTAATCTAGTAAAGAAGGGTTCATTTCTTGCTTACCAGATTAGAGAACTTCTGGTTAAAAGATATCACATCTTCCAGCGAGTGAACAGGGGAAATCGCGAGATCCTTTAGGTAGGCATTGAGGGAGAGTTTGAATTCAGCTAATACTGCTATAGCTTCACCACTTAATGTGACATTCACAATTTCATCAATGTTAGCTATCTCCAAATTGTCCACCAAGATTGCGCCCTTTTTCCTATATATCGAGAAGATGATATGATTCTTACCCGAAAAAAAGTATTGAACATAGAAAGAGTCCGAGAACACAGCCTTACTGTTATTGCTATCACAGGGGTAGGTTGAATGCTATTCGACCCCCCATATCCCGCTTAGGCAGACATCGGGGCTTCTGATGGAGAAAGTGTTACCTCATTGTTTGCAGATGCCCATTGAAGGTTCGAGACAGTGCTGATTCACCATCAAGCTTAAAGAACGGATTTCTAACGATTCCAAGTCGTTTACCCTTTAGGCCATTTAGTTTCAAGAATTCGGCATATCCACCTCTAGGGATGTACTTCGCTGCTTCTTGTGTGGCTTCAGCATCCCTTGAATCAAAGCCAACTATTGCGTCGAGAACATGCACTGCATCCGATACAGTTCTGCAGATAGGCCTGTCCACGAACCAAACGTCAAAATGTCCAGATGCCTCTGAAGAGAGGCTGTTTCCGAATTGACCAACTTGAGAATTTTATATATTTAACTAGGATATAAGAATAATGAGAAACACAGGCTTGTACTACTCGACTTGATAAAACGCACCCAACGGTGTCCTGTCTTGGAGTAACAGGCACAACTCCGGCTCGGCTTGTGAGGCCAACAGTTGGTTTGATTCCAACTACAGAATTCTTACTAGCGGGACATAAAATCGATCCACTTGTCTCAGTCCCAAGTGATACTGTTACCATATTGGCTGCGACGGATATTGCTGATCCACTGCTTGAGCCACAAGGATCTGCAGATAGAACATATGGATTCTGCAAAAAAACATCGCAACAACATCAGCAACAACAACAATAACAAATCCTCAGATAAATCTAACATTTTCACTTCTGTAGTTTACCTTATACTTTCAACATTTTCATGAGAAATATTTTTGATAATAAATACAATTTCTCCTTTTATCCAGATCATACTAAAAGCACATAATGTTGGACTTTCATAATCTTTCAATGTGGGAATTTCCCGCAACACAGTACTCAGTAGAGGGGCGCAATTGACCTTCTCGACGCCATTTTAAAGCAATTTTTTTGTTTTCGACATATGGTGTAGGCAGACCAGGGTCAAAAAATATAACTATTGCAATGTTTTATCAATATGTGAATTTACCTTTCCTTGTCCACCTCTAGGACTCCAACCATCAGGAGCAGAAAGCGATCGAAAATTAGCCCACTCGCTTAAGCTAGCCTTCCCAAATATAATAGCTCCAGCTTCCCTCAGCTTCATCACCACCCCTGCATCTCTAGGCACTATTGACCCGAGCAATGCAAACGACCCCGCGGTTGTATTCATCTTATCCTTGGTTGCAATGTTATCCTTCAGAAGCACAGGAATACCATGCAACCAAGGCAACGAGCCACGTTTCGCGGCTCGTCTTTCCTGATCAGCTTTATCAGCTAAGTAAACAGCATCAGGATTCAGCTCTATAACCCCATTAAGCAATGGATTGAGTTTCTTGATTTCTTGAATGTAGAACTCAACAAGTGCTCTTGATGTGAGCTGGTTGAGCTTGAAGGCAGCTTGAATATCATAAATGGTAGCTTCCCTGATTGAAAAAGACTGGGATTTTGTTACCATTGAGGAACACAAAATGATTGCTAAAAGAAAGGAGAAATTCTTCATGGCTGACAATTAAAGAAGAGTATTGATTCATCATATTTTGCTACATTAACAGATTATATATAAAATTTGATACGCAGAACATATTAATAAGTATTACTCTCTCATCCCTAAATGATTGTCACATTTTAACTTTTGATAGTCAACAAAACACGATTTAAAACGTAAATATCTCTAAATGATTGTCACATTTTAACTTTTGATAGTCAACAAAACACGATTTAAAACGTAAATATCTATTATTTTACATGCGAAAAAATTATAAAAAGTTAATATTTTAAAAATATATATTGAGACGAATCTAACAAGGTCCCATAAGACTATATTATTTCTTATCATTTAATGGGAATTCATGATCAAATTTTGTAATGTTTAACTAACAAAAGTCAAAATGTGACAATCTTTCAGGGACGGAGGGAGTATTAATTTTAGCTACATCAATTTTTTGACTGTTTCAAATAATATGCCGTCGTTTTGTTAATATTCATCCAGGCTTGTACTATTGGATTGTTGTTTGGAACGGCAAATACTAGAAGCATATTCTCTAACTTTTTTAGTCTAGTTAATAATGTCTAATTGGTCTCCCATACGAAAGTTGCGTTTTCGTCTTTCTAAATGTGAGGTCATATACTTGAGTCCTTAATGTTGGTCGATAAGATGCATTTAGTCTCACTTTCATCAAAATTTAAGGTCTCCGTCGAAAAATAAACTAAAATGCGTTCTTTTGACAATAACCATTTATCTCACATACTTCAAGTAAGAATTATATTGTTAAAAACAGTTGTTAAATATTCTTCTATAACAGACGATGTATCATATTTTAAAATATCAAAATACGGTTCATAAATTATGGGAAAAGATATATGAGTTGGGAGATCTAATATAATAATCAAGAAATAACGTAAGAATCTTTGAGTTTATTTTGAAATACTAAAGTTGTTGTATAAACTTTGTAGAGCATGAACTTAATTAAACCGAATTCAAATTAAGATAATTTGTCAAAATTGAGAAAATACCGCCATATATTGTCCACGGACATGATTCTTTAACTAGGCAATGCTTATAGCAAATGGAAAATAAAACGGAGTATTGAAAATCTATTGGATGAAGGGAAAAATTACAAAGGTTATTTTAAGTGCGTCAAGCTGGATGAAGTTCTGTGAAACTAATGTTACAACAATCATAGATGTTCGTAGATAGAAACTGAAAAACAAGTGTTAAGAAAAACCACTCTTACATCTAAAAGAATCGTACTAGAAAATAATCATCAATAGAAACAATGTCGGTACGATTGTGGGCTTTATTTGCTTTCTTGGAGTCCACCATTGTTAGATATTCATCATCATCAAGAAAATAATCATCAATAGAAAGAAAATATTTCTGATGCATAAATATTCATCATCAATTACTCTTCCAGTATAATCAGCAAGAGAAGGAATAACACTATCATTAAGAATACAAATATATGATTTCCACAATTTCAGTTGAATACATATTTGGTACCAATAAGAATACAACCAATCCCCCCCCCCCCCCCCCCCCTCCCCTCTCCTTCCAACGCGATAGAAGATCCCATTGCATAGCAAACTCCAGCAAACTGCGAACAGAATGGGAAAGGAGCACATGAATGGAGATCTTATTTACAAAATCTGTATAGAGATGCTACAAAACCACTATAACCTGATCCGAGCTCAACATGAGCTCACAACAGTGACAAAAACGTCACACCATGAATACCTCTTAGCGACTCATCTTACAAATATTCTATCTTTTAGAACCTATAACCAGAACCAGACGGTGGAGGTGCAGGTGGCAATCGATTAGGTGTTGTCCTACGACTACCAGAATTTGAGCCGGAGTATACGTCGCCATTCTGCACTGGACCATTAGCAGCAGAATCGAATGCAGATCTCCAATCATCACCAGATGAAATTCCTGGTGTTCTGGGGCTTTCTGCTCGACATAAAAGAATGAAAAACTTAGTCATCCAGAAACATGAACACAGCAATGCATATACTAATTCATAAGGTCACAAGAAATAGCAGGGAAGTATTTGGAAACATAGCACATACTAATTCTTACAGGAGCTCCCAATATATATAAGCTAATATCATTCAACGTCAAGCTTTCTTCTTTGGGAATACTTCTAATTCAAATATTTTGGATATTCATATTTTTCGTATTTCTACTAACTATATATATTAGTTTTTTCTATTTATGTTCATAATCCTACTTACCTAAATATAAATTTAATATTTAAATTTTTTGTTACAAATTATTATGTTATTCAAAAGTTCTATAACTATTTTAAAAGAAATTCGGATAAATAAATCTACTCACGTCCTTATATGGCATTTATCACAAGATGAAGATCTTTTAACACTACCCATAATAAGCTCTAGTTATCCTAACAGACCAAAAAAGAAATTAAGCTTTTTAAGTAAACATCTTTGGAATCTATATTTGGTTGTGAGCTTCAAAACAAAATCCTCAAAAGAGCTATCTATAGCCAACTGGCCTCATAAGGTATATATCTATCTATATATAATATCTTAACAGTAATAACCTGCTGCACCACCATCTGCATAACTAGCAGCGGCTGCTCTGGTGTCATGGATACTCAGCTGCCGGGTTAGTTTGGAAAGAAGAGAGGCCTGTTTCTGACACCGCTCCCTCTTGCTCTTCGCATTATTGTCCTCCTGTAACAGCTCTTCAATCTTCTTAATACTTTGACCACTACAAACAAGGAAAAAAAAATACAGAAGTCGATTATTATAACTTGCACCATAAATATTCAGCAAGTACATGTACAGATGTCGACTATAATAACCATGACAAAAAACAATGGTAATGCATAAATAAAATACATAAGATCACAACCTAATAGCGCTGTACAACTTGGTAAGCATGTCTTCTTTCGCTTTCTCGACTTGACAAAGAACTACAGCCTGATGAACAATAGTAAATAATTTGAGACTTCAGCCTAAGATTATTTTTAGAATCTAGAATTGGACCACATAAAATTACGAAGACAGCAACTTGCTTCCAATTATAAAGCAGACCTTTGGAACATTAGCTGCAAGACTATTAAGGACAGCTTCAACGTAGCCTCGCACTTCTTGAGACATCCACCGAAGCTCTTCTTCTGGGTCAGCAGGTCTTCTATTCATTGTGTCCTAAACATTACCCAAAATCTATAAGTTGAACATATCAGCAACATTTTTTGTGTACGCGACCCATACACACCAGTTACCGACTCACCATGACAGTCTAGATGGACCAATTATTTCAAATAATGTGACTTTAAAAATGGTAAATCAATTGGCAGAACCGCATACATCTCTTAGTGTATGTAGAAGGAAATATTCTAGGGTGTATAAATTACTAGATATATAGAGATGAGAGACATCTAAACTAGTGCTTCGCAAAAGGAAAGGCAAGTGTAATAAAATCATGGAAGCTTGGGAATGTGAAATTGACAATATTCAAAGTGCAGCAGCTAGCATGGTGTAACTACTCACAAGAGAACCTTCCGAAAGACTCTGACGCATAGAAGGAGGACCGGATTCACTCTTCACTTGGCCTCCTTTTGCGCTGATTACGTTTTTCAGCTTGTTCAACCACTCTGTCTTATCTGCCACACTCTCAGCTTTCAAAACGACAGCACTATGGGCTGCAATTCATATTGGACGATTATCCTTGTTAATTTTGCAGTTGCGACAGTATGGAAATGACAAATTTATTGCAGAAACTAAGAATGCAGGCTTGCCTTTTAGAACAGTTTTATATGGTACCCGGCTGGTTATTTTGAAGACAAGATTAGGGCCTTTGGAATCAGGCCCATTTGCCTTTTTATCCTTAGAACTTTTTGAAGGGGCTTCTTCTTCTTCAGAAACTTCTTCAAGATTGCAATCCTGAACAGTAAGTAGTACTATTGAATAACTTCATTGTGATGATATTTCCGGGGTACTCTTCTAACCATATAGTTAACCATACAGTTAACTGGAAAAACAGAAAAAATGGTCCCCGCCAACATTTAACGAATCCCTCCTTCCAGGACCATGCGTAAGTAACAGGAAGAATGATAGAAAAAGTTCGGGATGTCCAAACTTTTATATTTTATGTAGATAACTTTAGGTACGTTAGAGAACACTTACCTCCAAAGTTATTACCCCACGAAAATGTCTCTCTTCCTGTTTTTTTGTGTAACCAAGCTGCATAAGAAATTTATTTTTGAATCATTTCGTCTAGAAAGCACGAACTTTGACTACATAGAATATCGCAGCAGCTTAACTTAATCACAAAAGGTCATGTATGGCCAGCGACACACAAGCTACCAAACAAAATAAATCAAACTTAATTACAATAATTAAATAAGGCCAACAGCTGAAGAGATATTAATTAGTAATATGTACTAAAAGATCGACCTAGAAATGGTTCTTCCCAATTATGAAACATGAGAAGAAGAATAAAACAAGATACACACATACTCAACCATAGATAGTCAATCAAGGAACATGAATGTCATTTACCTTTCCAGTTTTCTCGTTTAGAACAAACCACCGTCTACTCCATCCATTGGTTTTGGCACTTTTCTTCAGTAAGAACCCTATAACACCACATAAAAGTTCAACCAAACAGAGTGAATGACACAGAAATGTAAGCACCGACTTTGAATTGATTCTGGGAATTTGGATGGAGAAAACAACTATTCAATCAAGCAACCTGCAGTTATCTCTCCCTCAGGCCCAGCTGTTTTCAAGGCTGGAGTTTCCTGTGAATCATTTTCTTGCTGACCAGGTTTATCCTTCATTGATTTTAAGCTGCCTCCAGTTTGTGGACTAGTTGCCTAAATATCAACATTGAAGTGCTATGACAATATGAGATATATACACATACAAGGACAAGGACATGATCATGAATAGGCATAGTAAACAAAGTTAAAAGAGAACATTCGAAAAAAATATCAAATATATATGTGGAATGAATTGCTATGCTAAGTGGGACATAAAGTAACTAATGATCCACAAAAGATCAATGCGCTAGATTCGCACTACAAAATATTAGCTGGTAGAATAGACAAATGAACTTAAGTAGAGTCATGCACCATGAATAAAATTAAGATCATCCTTAGCAAATGATATATGAGGGGAATGCATTAAAAGCTCATAAACCAGAAATACCTAACACCCAGTATTATATATATCACAGACTTTATGTAGTAATCATATACCCTTAAAACAACAAAATCATGGTGCTTTCTCTGCTGACTTATTAACGAAGTACTTGGTAGAGATTTATGATTACAAAGAAAGCTCAAATGAGTGAGATATTCATAACGCAGTGATATCTGAAATAAGTCGTATTTCGTCCATCCTAGTATCATATTTGAAACCTTCTAAGTATGTAGTACTATAAATAAATGCTATGGCCTTATGGACTTCCAAAAGAAATTAAGGTCATAACAATGTCAACAAAATCAGGAAGTGCTGATACACAGAGACTAAGCTCAACTACAGTAGAAGTTTCAGAATGAAGAAGCATATCTACCCTATTTGATATGGTTTGCTCTGCCTCATTAGCCTTCTTAGAAGATCGTCCTTTTAATTCTTCTTCCCGCCGCTGTCTATCCATCCTAAGAGAATCAGATAAACAGTCAGATGGGATGACAAAAGAAGTGCCTACGTTCGACAAATAGATAGTGCAAAGACTACTCCCTCCTATTCTTTTTAATTGACATTTTCTTTTTTCCGTGTCAAGCCTTGACTAACAATTGCTATTTTGATCAATAGAATAATGAAGCAGTCTTAGAACATCAAGTATACTGGGAATCAGTGTTATTTTAATCAATTGAATAGTCAAGCAGTATCAGAACAGAGAGTACACTGAGAATGAGGTTAAAAGCAAGAAGGTGTGACACTAGAGATGGATATCAATAATCAACCGAACATACCTCCTTTGTACCAGGCGAATAAAATGCTGAGGGGGGACAAATGCCCTCTCCATATCAACAAGAGCAACTACCATGTTCTTTGCTTCATTCTTAAATCCCTCCAAAGCAGTGGTAGCAAGCGCGATAACCTAGCCAAATAATACCAAATATGTGTGTTATCAGATAGGGATAGAAACATTCTTGAGAAACACGGACAATGTAACAAGATGTTTCACCTCTCGTTTAAATGGAGGGTATCTTCCCAGACCAGGTGTAGCATTTGCAGATGCGGAAATGATATCAACTAGTACCCGATGCACCTAATGCAGGTTTTGTATGAAACAAATCAGCAAAATACAGAAGATTTATTTTAAAAAACAGAAAAAATAGGTTAAGAATTATGGATACTATGGGAGGGACGTTAGTAAGAGGCAACTAGATCATATCACTCTCTAAAACATATTCTAATGCCGGTAACATATAGAACTTTTACTTGTCTACAAGTTACAGAAAGCCCAAAAGAATAGGTCCATTAATTTACAGTCCAATTGTAATAATCATCACAGGTGAAACCTATATATCCCACAACTTTAAGCACTTCCGTGATCGACTGAAAAGAGGAAGTAATAACAAAAAGAGAAGTGAAGGAACAGGAAGGCAAGAAACAATAGTATTCCTCATTAATGCACATAATACAAGATATTTTTGCGGAGCTCTATATGGCTTACATATAAGAATACATTGAATAAACATCCCGTTACAATCTATTCTCCTATCACTCTTACTTCCAAGGTAAATTAAAATTGCATGCTTAGAGTAAACAGAATTCCATACTCGATCTCTCCCTCCCCTTCTTCAAACTTCAATTGGTATTTTTCATTGAGAAATCTCTGATCAAGGATAGAACAAGATCCTTGTTTGAAATGCCCAGTATTACAAACGGGCAAACCTAATTAAGCTAAACCTTCCCCACAACCACCATAAAAAACAAAATTATTAGCTAAGAACTTTCCAAAAATAAGAAAAAGGAAATTCACCAGTTCTATATGACGCTAAGCAATAACTTTTTGTTAAGGGTATGAACTGATTTAGTAGAAAAAATTATTATGCGCTAACTGTAAAGCTAAAATATTAGGTACCTGCTCCATTATACAAAAGACTATAGTCACTGACGTCACCAGACATAGAGAAGCTCTATAAACTCGTCATTTAGTATGACGCTCAACAGTCATTTAGGCCCTGATAACTACTAACTGAATAGTGAGCATACCTCGTCAACACAGAGACGTGAAGGCTCCTTGGCAAGCTCTAATACAATCTTTATTAATGATCTTAACCCCTTTTCAGGAGAAATTAGGTAAGGCTGATAACCATCTGCTTCTAGCACAATCTGGAAGAGTTCACCAATTATTATAGAGTTTAAACAGAAGTTCAATAAAACAGAAGGTCAACTGAATTAGAAGAATACCCTCTTGACATTGTTGATATCGAAGTGTTTATCTAGAGGAAGCTGTTTGATCCTATTAGGGAAATTGCCCTCAAAACTTCCAACAACTTTCCAGCCATCACCCTATGATTAATACCACATCAGTGAGAAAAATTAGTAAGTACTTCAAAACATAATATATGGTTCTGCTGAGAATCTGATCCACAATTAACTTCATAACATTAACGCAAAGCCTCTTTTTTAAAGAATCCCAGGCCAAAATCAGTAAATAAAACTCCATCCAATTTTGTTTGAGAGATATTCTTCTCTTTTGTACCAATTTGAGAGGGTGGCTAGGCAGAAAAGTTAAAAACATAAATAAATGTTTCCCCTTTTAGATTGTGTGGAGTCAAAAGTCACGAAAAAAACGGGACGGGGACAGTGCATAATATTTGAAATTAGAAATCATTTAGAGGAATTTGAGAACACTTCATCATTGATTATATGTCATAAATTCAAGTGAATCTAAAAGGAACTGGAACAAAGAGGATATATTTACATGAATTAATTCATATTCCAAGAGAAAACCAGTTGTTATGTGCTGCTATTGACTCTTAATTTTATATAATGGAACTTCACAACTTTTCGTTCATCGCTTAAGTCATTATATAAACAGTAATTTTGTATACAACTTACCTCACCAGTTGTTATGTGCTGAAGAAACTTATCCTCGAATTCCCTGCAAAGTTCAAGAGCTAAAGCTCTTGTACCTTCAGCACTATTAACCATCGATTCACCAAGCCTCACTAATTCATCCTGGACTACTTGAGATTTTCCTTGAAGCCTGCATGAAATGTAGAGATAACATGAAATCTAAATAAAACAGGATATCTGTAACAGTAGATGAGGAACAAGGATTTGCAATGAGAGAGCACATATAAGAATACTTAACAGCAGCTAACAGACTAACTGTAATGCTCACCACTCGTCAAACCACACAAACAGACATGATGGTATAAATAGTAAGTGGCATAAGCAACTACATCGACGAAAAAATTATAAGTCATACAATAATATATAGACAGAAAGCCACTACACTACTAGAGGAGAGACACCAAGGATTTACTGTTGAGTGAACATAAGCTTTACATCTATAGACCCTGAAAAAGTAAAAAATACACATCATAATAAAATTGATTATCTACCCTGTTAAGAGATTTGGGAGCCTGATCTTCATCCGATTGCGGATTTGCTGCGCAAGGGTCTCTACTAATGCTAACCTCCCCAGCTTGTTCTGGGGGGCACTAGTTAATATGGATTTTAAGCTTTCAGCTTCAGCCCGCCAAGCAGTTTCCAGAGAGTTGTCAGAGCCTGACTGGGATGATGCAATAGAAACAGATTGACCGATCAGAGCGACAAAAGGTATATCAGATGTACTTCGAGGCCCTTGATTCGATAAAAGTGCCTGCACAGCTGCAAGTGCTTTCGAGTCTGATGCTGCTTGGTCTATCTTACTAATAATACCAACTGTTCTGGTACCTGAATGAAAAAATTAAAATTGTCGTTCTAAATATCATAATGATACTAAATGGCACAAATAAAAATATATATCTACTTCTTATTTTTTTTTGTAGTATTAATATGCACATTTACACACTTTCTCCATCGAACTCCTTTGCTATCCTGAGAGCTTTGCATGATGCTATTTCTGGAGCTTGGGCAGCAGGAACAATAACCAGCAATATTGAATCATTGTGCTCAGCATAGCGAGACTGTATGAAATTAATGCACAATGTGGATCTGTAAGTGGTTTGATAAACCAGAAGCCAAAAGTGCAGTTAACATGCACAGTTGCAGGACTTAAATGGGGAGGGCTATATTGAACTGACCAGTGAATCATCGAGATTTCCCTTTTCTACCCCTGGCAAGTCCACCAACTTCAAGGGTGGGCCTACAATATGGAAGGTGTAGTAATAAATGACTGGACATCATAGACACAGAAGATATATATACCATGCACACAATTTTACAAATGATTCGCACCTGTACTTGTTCTGAGATTTAAGTATATTTCATCACGACTTTTGCCTGAAATTTTGCTCAGCCGTTCTTGTAAAGAATGTCTAATAGAACCTATATTGAGAAACAAGAGAAAGAATACATGAATTGAACCATTTGACAACCACTATTAAATTTCGTCATCAATTCACTATTGTCATTCAAGTGAAAATGAAGCCTCACTTGCAGTAACCTCCTTCGATTTACTGTCAATCTGCAAGACAACCGATTTGCTACTCAAGGAACTATCCCTAGTTAAATCAATGCAAATAGGAGCACGAGTTGCGCCTCCTTCACCAGTTGGCTGTAAAAAAGATGGAAGACTAGTAAATACAACTTGACTAAATATAGATAAATAACACTCATGACCACAGAACAAACAAAATTAAAAGATAATCACAAAAAGAATAATAATAATAATAATATCAAGAGACTTACCAAAGCAGGATGTCCAATTAGACTGTTCAATACAGCTGACTTACCAGCACCCTGAATCAAACAACCACAATTAGATTATATTTCATGGCAAGGAAACTTGATTTTTTTTTTTAAGAGATTAGTCAGAGTTGTATATCATTCGGGGAAAATCATTCGTTTAAATATACTAATCAGGATCTTATGGAGGAGTTTGGTTTAGAATCTCGTGGGTATAAGTGTTATCCTGATGTTGAATGGCCCCACATTAGATTCTGGGGCATTGCACACAAATTTGAAGTATTAAACATATAAATAATAAATCAAATCTTGGCACAAAATATATACAGTATATATATTATAGCAAAGTTAAAATATAGTCACAGGAATGCTGAAACAACACATGAACAATAAATGGGGAAAGACATTCTGAAAAGGCGGAAAACTGGATCATGAGTCGGTTTCATCAAAATATGGGGGATCAAGAAAAGAATGAAAAGAAATAGAAAGACCAGAAGAACAAATGAGTTATGTTCTTTGATAGCTCATTTGACTGGATTTTTTTAATGAAGACAGACTAAAAAAATTAAGGTTGAACAATGTTGCGGTTGTAGCCCATCTTAAATTTTATTTTCCTAGACTGGAAGTGTGGAATCCATACGTTGTGAGCACAATATAAATTATATGCTAAAATTTGAGAACAAATTAATTTTTTAGCCTCTTTCTGTCTGTAAGATTGCTAGAACTTTTTCATTGACTTCTTCGACAACTTAAATCAATAACTCTTAAATCAGCCTAGTCCCTAAAGTTGCAATTACATAACTTACAATACCAGGGTCAATAGATATTGACAAATTCCTATTCTGCTCCCGCACATAAAACCGACCATCCCCTAAACCTATTTGACTATTATTAAACCAACTAGAGGCTTAAACCAAGTAAAGCAAAAATAAAGATTTTATGTTCTTGTACTCGAACCAGATGAATCGAAGATCAATAAGACCCAGCCATCCCCTAAACTACATGACTGTGATTTAAATAACTAGAGACATAAACCAAGCAAGCAAAGGAAAAAGAAAGATTATATGTTCTTTTCATATTCGAATCAGATGAAACCAAAGACTAGTAAGAGCAGGCCAATAACTTGTTGACAGCCATAATTCGTATAATGAAAGCAGACATTTCAAAGTAAATATGATTAAATCTGAATGATGTAATACAGAAGTAAAATATAACAGCCGACAATCAATATTAGAGAGAGGGGGGGGGGGATTCATTACATAAGGCTATTAGCCTATACCAGAACCTAGCGACTACAATACATTAGTAGGCACGGGCCAAAAACTGTAACGGCTTTTTATAGACATCATTTAATCTGAAACACTATTTCTCCCTAATGTTCCATTATTTATGTCCTAACTTCATCTTTTAATAATATGACACACGACATGGTAACAAGTTTATAGCTTGTACATAATGCTGAGATGATGAGAGGTTTCATTCACTTCCTCAATTAAGATTCCGTATCTCCTATACCTCAGAAGAAAATCTGTCACTAGGCTCATTTTTAAAGTACATTTCTAATTTATATCCAACACAAGAGCTTTCTAGCTAAGCTTAACTAGGGAAAGTTAGACTGCACTTCTTGGCATTGCAATAAATATGTGAAATTACACATTATCCACTATCCACTCTACCAGAACTTAATATACCTAAACACCCTCAGATAACTGAATGAATCACTAGCATCCCTTTTTTGCTTGAACAGACCCAGAACAATCACTCGAAATACACGCAAAACGAATACGAACAGCTTCATCAGAAATGCAACAGATCAATAATAAATCACAATCCACAACACAATTACAACCTCCAACCACAAATCACATATCTCCATCACCAATTAAGCAAAACACTTCATTCTAATCCTTCGATAAGATATAATTACAAATCACTGGTACCTAAAACAAATCCTATGCCCAAAATAACGTCTCATGCATGACATGTCAATCATATAATTCCAATTCTTGTTATTTTATATAAATTCATCAAGTGTCCACGTTTCGGGACTCAGGAACTAAGTAGCACCAGTGATCTCACACCACTACTAGCTCAAGCAAATCCTCTATTTCAAAACATTGTCTTAACTCACAACACACCAATAATATAATTTCAATCCTAATTTCTCAATCAAATCCATCAAATATCCCTGTTTTGATAATCATCACATAAACTAACAACTATAATCCACTCCACCAATAGCAATAAATCATCACATAAACTAACACATATTATATGACTCAGCCAAATATTCCTATACCATCAATAATCACATGAACTAACACAAAATCTGACGCCACTAATATGAACTAAAACAAAGAGATCTACATGGATCGATTCATCAATTACACATAGAATCACTTACAGTGTTTCCTAACGCAACAACATTCAAAAAAGTCGAACTCCGTTTTGTTTTCGAACCGGAATTTTCGTCAACATCTTCATCAGCAAGCAAGGCTGCCGCCTTTCGCATCGAATCTGCCAGCTGTGCCAATTCCTCGATCGCCTCCATTTCTCAATCAATCAAACTCGCTCCCTTCTTCAGTAGATCAAGCTAATCGAACAAATCAAATCGAAAAATATATATATTAAAATTAAATATCGGATATATATATGGGGTGTATGTTATGTATAGGTGGAGAGAGAAAGATGGATCGAGGTAGGGTTTGAGAAGAAGGAAGAGAGATTTCAAAAGTTTGAAAAATGAAATGAGGAGAGGACTGGGATCAATATGAAGCTCAGGCTCATCAGGTGGTTGTTTTTCTTTTTGGACGCGTTTGTCCCAAAACAATTGTCCAGTTTCTTATTTGAATTTTAATCCTTTTGATTATTCAAATGGAGTATCTTTATGTTTGTTGCCTAATCTTTTTGAGTTTGATGAAAATATGTGAATATAGTTGTGTATCAAGTAGAAATATCGATTTTATCATAATATATCGATTTTAATTGTAATCGAAATTATTTGTGTCAGTTAAGATATTTTGTAAAATACAGTATTTGTTTTGAAACAATTAATAATTTGATATTGGACTAGCTAATTACTTGAATTTCTTGTGTTATTGACTTCACTTAGGTAATCTTTCTTTTTTATAATAAGGGAACCTTACATAATTCTTATCAGATTTGAATGACAAGTACATCACGTAGCAAAACAACTACAAGAAGAGTAATTAGTGAATTAAAGGAATCAATGACATAATCTTTCGAATTAAGAAAAAGTATGTAGGTATCCATATGATTTTACAGCTATTAGTAACGATTTCATTTTGCAAAAGTCTCTAGTTTTTACTTGCTCACGCAATCTGTAGTGTTTATATCTGAAAAAAAAGTTAGTAAGAATGTAAATACTATTGATTATACATTTGACTTGCGAGAAAAACTACTGTGAACATAGCAGTTCTAAGTTTCAATAGCTTACAGAGACATGTATTCCTAGGAGCTTTCTTGAATATTTGATCCATTATTTTTTTTTGCTCATTATAGAGAATGGGCTCTTTGTCAATGTTAACCGTAGTTCCATTCAAACAAACACCAAGGGTCCATTTGGGACAATCTGAACAC
Source organism: Echium plantagineum (assembly GCA_003412495.2). Taxonomy (NCBI): domain Eukaryota; kingdom Viridiplantae; phylum Streptophyta; class Magnoliopsida; order Boraginales; family Boraginaceae; genus Echium; species Echium plantagineum. The sequence goes on along the minus strand of CM016563.1, from coordinate 25,089,666 downwards.
AAATACCCTAGTAATGTTTGTGGTCTCTGATCAAATATTGTCTCAGACAAGAATTAATGATGAGTGTGTTACAAACATTAAAAACAGAAGGGTCTCTCCTTTTAATAGTGTTGTGAATAAAAGTCTTTCCAATAATTCTCTTAAAATGAGTATTTGTTCTCTTCATGCCAAGCTATTCAGTGGCTAAGATTTTAGCACAAGATGCTCATGTAGCAAAGATCGAGGTGGCCTTATTAAAGATGAGTTTATTTCTAGATAATCAAGTTACCCATATAATACTACCAAATAAAAGAAGATCGGAAATGTTGTTTTTTGTTGAAGGTTTTAAAATCCAATTGATAATCATCGGTTGAATGGAGGAGCAACTAATAATATAATTAATTTTGCAAATCAAAAATAAATTTCTAATAAAGTTAGAGTTTGTAAATAAAAGATTGTTGATTTATTACACAGTAGAGCAAAGATAACAAAGAATGCTAATTTGAATGTTAGTTTTGTTGTTAATGAGACTATTGGCGGGGAATGTATTCATGCATAACCTAAAAAATAAAGAGATAACTTTTTCTGGTAATGGTAGTTTGTGTAGCTTTTTCTAGGTTTGTGGAGGGATATAGTAATATCCTCTTGGCATAATGTAATCCTTTTGATAAATATTAGGAGATAAAGGTGTTCTTTTTTCGGTCATATGAGAGAGTTATTGAAATTTTTTTTGACATTCGTCGAAGGAAAATGGATTTCATAAGGGGGACATTGCAATTATTACTGAAAATGAGCAAGTCAGAGACAAAGATTGGAAGATTTTTATTCAAATTGTGGAAGTTGACAATGTTAGAAACACCCAGATTAGGGACCAAGTTATCCTTTAGAGTTAATCGAGTAGCATAGTGGAAATGGCTCTTACTAGTAACAAAAAGGTCGTTCGAAACTCACCTCATCACTAATTTACAAAAAAAAGAAAAAAATTATCCTTTCAGATGGTAATAATTGTACCATTACCCATTTTCCAAACCATTTGCTCTTTCATTCTGTTGAGTCCATTGTTCAAACTTTTCCATGACCAGAAAGTGTTGTATCTAATTTGGGGATGTAATGGACGTGAGGTTGAAAAGTGTTTGGATTTGAGTAATATTAAGAGCAAGATTTGGGTGTTGCATAATTCTTCAACCATTTCTCAATAAGAGGCAAAATTAGAGTGGTGGAGATGCTTAAATTCAAGTATTACTTTTCTTTTTTCATGGTGTAGAAATTCTCAGTCGATCCAGTAAATGTTATTCCCATTAGAGCCTCCTCATAGAAAGTTAGCCAACACTTTGTCAATAGTATGGAGAGTGCGTATGGAAAGTTTATAAACCTCTATTTGGTAGATAAAAATAGCTTGAAGAACAGTTTTTACAAGTGACTTTGCTAGAGAAGTTAAGGAATTTACTCTTCCGGCTGACTTTTCTTTTTTACTTTATTCATATTGATGAAAAATATTTGAATTCCATGTCAAAAAGTCGAGATGGATTTTCAGGTAATTTTCAAAAATATTAGATTGAATTACATTGAAAATGAGGAGGGAGTAGATAAATACATTTTTCTAGACCACTTTGAAAGTGTATGATGAACTTTTAGTAGATAATTACATATCTTCCTAAGCTATAATAAGCATATCTATTTGGGTTGCAAAATGTATTATTTTCATAGATCAATAGATAATATAATGATTTTTTATTATTGAGATTTATAAGATTTAAAATTCATCTTCTTTAGAGTTTGAATATATATTAATAACGAATATACTATCAAATTCAAATATTGGTAGAAGAATATCAAACCGAAATTGAATTTGATTTTTGTATTCAGATCGAACAAGAATACGAATTCGAATATTGTATTAAAAATTGAATTCAATCATTTTCTATTCTAATTATATTCGGTTCGGTTCGTTGGTATCCACCTTCATCATAGAGTAGTGACTGAGCTTGTTTTCATTGATTAGTAATCGAACGGTATATGATATCATTCTCGATTTTTGTTGGCATATTCTTTTTTCTTCACAAAGAAATTGCACTGTCAGAATCAGGTGAAAAGATTGGGTGCATCAATACTTCCATGCATCAGGTGCATCAGGTACCCATTTAAAGGTTTCACGTGGGTACTGTACCCACTTGAAACTTCATCATTGGTACTTGTACCCAAATTGTACTATAACAATGGTACAATACCACATATTTATCAATCCAAAATCAATATGTGGTATTGTACCATTGTTATAGTACAATTTGGGTACAAGTACCAATGATGAAGTTTCAAGTGGGTACAGTGCCCACGTAAAACCTTTAAATGGGTACCTGATGCACCGGGTGCACCGGATTATTGATGCACCGAATCCGGACTCCAGAATCAGACTCCCAGATCCGTCCGTGCTCAGCTTTCCCTAACCTTTTTATTAACATGGTCTCTTGTATGAGTGATCACTCAAATTCACAAGGCGATGGCCTTAAGAGGAGCAACCAATCCCCAGAGAAGCATGAACCACATGATGCTCCCTCTCAAAATACTATTGCATCTATTTTATGCCGTGGGGTGTGGGCAGCCAACCACGGTGGCCACTTGCATAATGTGCTTCACATAGCCATTCAAGTTTGTAACTGTGCATGGTTTTTCATTATTTGCTCATTACATAGTGAACATATGCCAGTGAAGTAATAAAAGATGAGAAATAAATCTGTGATGTTGATGAATGATGATTGTCTATGTTCATCAAAATTCAATATAATTGTCCATTTCATCCAGTTTTGCCATTTTTTCTTTGTATCTGCACTTTTTGGCTAGTGTTCACTATTGTCAGCACCTTTACCTGATTCATTTACATACTAACAGTCTTTGGATCACTGCAAATATATTTCTTAAGCCGTAGAATTTACTTCCGAATACATTTTACAGACTAAAATTTCTGTCACAAGCAAGAGAAGTCGTCATTTGGCCCCCAAAGCACTTCCTGTAAAATTTGTGCGCCGTTTTTCAGAGCACCAGAAATAGCTGTCTTCTTGTCGCCAGTGAAAAGCTAGATGGGGTTCGAACGTTTGAGAGAACCATAGATCTAGTCCTAAGATCCGGGTCCAGGAATCCTCAAGATGGACCCTTTTGAATTGTAATAAATCGACCAGCACATAAGAACACGTAGCATATGAAACCCGACAGTCTCCATTTTGTGACTACTTTCGCTGACTGCTCTTTGAATTTGGAGGACCCCTTGAGACTAGTATGTTCTTGTGAAAGGCTAAAGAACATGATATATACCAAGCCAAGAACTGATTCTTTCTCCATTTATCCCTTCTGTGTTGATTGTCCATCTTCAGAAAGGGCTTACTCATATCAAGAATATGCAAAGATGAAAAAATGGAAAGGACATAAATAACAAGGCAACTATAGAAGGTGATTTATATGTACAGTTCATGCATCTAAAAGGCCAGTGCTCAAATTCTCCCAACTATACAAGGCCAACTTTGCTGACGAGGAACGATTCAACTGACTTCAGAACTATACTCTACTATCTCGAATCATGAACCAGGTCCAGGGGCTCTAATGTCTAGTAAGAGGTGAAAGATGCGAGGGAGGAGATGTAAAAAGAATTAAATCATCCAGACCCCCTAGTAATCATACGATGACCATTTTGGGTCTGTTCCTGTCACATCGTGCTTTGCGAACTGCCTCTTGGATTTGCTTTTCGTGCTCTTTCAGCATGTCATCCAGGTTCCCACCAGGAGGCATTAGTGGTCCGGAGTAATGTATCCTATTTTTCTTTGGTACATAAACCTGAAATGGCAAGAGTAAGATAAACATGGTGAGTCGCATTAGTCTATACAAGAAACAGGAGCAAGCGAAGGAGAATACATGCAAAACTACGTGAGGGAAACTATATCTATACGACCAAATTTATCTCAAGGTACATGCATGTATACAACCAAATTTATCTCAAGGTACATGCATGTATTTTTCTTATGTATATTTAGTTCAGGCATGAAATTATTTTTCTAAATGCAGAAGAGTGGACAGTATATATAGGGTGTACCGAAGAGTCCTGCTCAGATTCCTTCTCATCCCTTGTATGAAGACTCGCTGTTCCTCTACTTCCTCGTTGCCTTTGAGAACCTTGTCTAGTAAACTCTCCACCATGTTTAGAGGAACCCAATGCTCTAACATGAACTGATGAGCTTGAATCATTTTTTACTTTTGAAGCCCACCTGAATCCCATTGCATTGGGGTGCATTACAGAGCTGGAGTGGTTTAAGCCATCGTGCAAGGCCACTCTGGAAGGTTCAATCGGAAACCCTGTTCCACTCTCCTCCAGGGGGGTGAATTTGACACTGGTGCTCTTGTTAGATGCTCCCTGCTAACCAGTTTGCAAATAAGCACGAGGACGATCACAATGACAGATAAAACTAATGAATCTCTAAGAGAGAGTAAGGGACAGCAGACCTGTTTCTGATCGACTGGTGTGACCTTCGATGATTTGGACGATTTTGTTGTTGATTCTTTGTCAATTCCTTTCAAACTTTCAGCCTTCCGCCTGGTATTAAATAAAGACATGCATAAAATTCTGATATTACCTAAGGTTATGGTATTACAACCATAATCTTCATTTTAGATAAAATCTCATCAAACTTTTAGGCTACTAACCAAACTAAAAATTATATTGGACTACAAGTTTGAGGACAAATCCAACATATGAAAATACAAGTTAAAGTTCTATTTTCTAATAAAGCAAAAGGTTCCAATTTGTAGAACAATGTATTCTTGACTATAATCACAGTTACATGTACGAAATAGATGTACCTTCTTGTTTCTTCTTCCTCTCGGACTTTCATATCAAGTTCTTTGCTTGGAGAATATTTAGGTAAAGAGGACGGATTACATGGAAGAGGCTTTGTGTTGAAGAACTGTCAGAAATGAAACTCAGAATCAGTGGATTATATAAAAGCAGACTAACAAAATAAACTTGGGAGATGCTACAAGAATTTAAGCTTTAAATGTTACTAAAAAAATAAGATTCCAATGAAATTAATATGTAATGAACTAATCTAACGTCTTAAGGTATATGTCTTATCTACATAACATTACACCAAGAACAAACTCATTTCCTCCAACCTTGAAGGTAGGAAGTTGTGCCTCAGGTTAATGGAAACATACATCATGGAATCAAATATATATAATCAAATCCTTTAGTAATCCTTCTAGAATCATGAATACCTCGCTATTAAGTGCTGAAGTGGCACTTCCTCTTCGACTTGGTTCCATTGAGAGGAGCACATCAACAAGATTCAAAGTTGCAGGAGAGAAATCCTTAAAGGTATCTGATATACGACGTCTGTATGGCTGATGTGGTTTGAAACTAGTTGCATGTGGCAGTTTCGAATTTTTCCAATATTCCTCAGACGGTGATCCACAGAGCTTGAAAATTTTATGCATTTGCTCAACCTGGAAAGCTTAAACAAATATTGGTCAGTTGTTTTCATTCATCAATTTGTATTATAGCATTGATTGGTAACTTTACGTGTACACATCTGAGAAGCAGGTTGTATCTTCTAACACGAGAGCTATACCTCTGTTCTTCCTGGCATTATAGGCTTCCCCATAAATAGTTCTGCAAGAATGCATCCCGCACTCCACATATCAATGGCAGGTCCATATGCTGTTGCACCAAGCAAAAGCTCAGGGGCCCTATACCAAAGAGTGACAACACGACTAGTCATTGGTTCCGTTTGGTTTCGCTCATAAGTGGTAGCCAGACCCCAATCTCCTATCTTTAGATTTCCATTGTTGTCTACCAAAACATTTGCACCCTTTATGTCTCGATGAAGAACTCCGCGACTATGGCAATGTTCAAGTCCACGTAATAATTGCTGCATATAACATTTAATCTGCAAGAAGGCAGAGAATAACAACAAAAAGTGGATGTCATTCTAAAAGATTAGGTACAACCACATCCGTTTTCGTTTATTGAAAGTGTTATATATAGTTAATGGAAGTACTTAATATCCATCACGAGTTCACAATTTCAGTGAATGGTATACGAAAAGGGGTATTACCTGTGATTCAGTGAACTTGACCTTTGGAGATGCTAGAAGTCCAGCAAGATCATGTTCCATGTATTCAAAAACAAGATACAAACTTCCTGACATCCTTGATGTAACCATAGCCTCAAGCTTCATAACATTTGGGTGGTCTAATCGGCGCAGAATAGAAATTTCTCTTGCCATGAAGCGCACACTCTCTGGATCCATATTTACAAATTTCACTTTCTTCATCGCAACAATTTTGTTGGTTTTTAGGTCACGAGCTCGATAAACAGTACTGTATGTTCCTTGCCCAATCTACAAAAATTACATTCATAACACTTGTTTAGAGAGAAAAAATCAATAACAATATGAAGAGAAGTTGGAAGGAAGCAGTTGAAAGGAGAAGAAGATATAAGACTGACTTTACTGATCTTTTCGTATGAATCTGCACTCCGAGGAAGCCATCCTTGGATTGCCTCGCCTGCCACAGAACTTAGCCATAAAGGCCATTTTGCCTCTTCACCTCTGGAAACACGATGCAAACTTTCAATAGTACACGGGCTGCGTTGGCCTCTACTAAGATCTATCGTTGATGCTCGCTTATGATGAGGAGTAGGCCTCTCAATCACTTTTATTCTACCGCCACTGCCCTCTACTATTAAGAGAGGAACTGCTCCAGCATTAGGTGCACTATTTATCTTTGATATCGAATTTGCAGAAACATCGTTCCTGGGCTTAGCTACACCCCCAACGATAACCTGTCTTTGTGGGGGAGCTTTGGGCGGTGCAATAGACTTGCCTCCACCATTATCTTTCTCATTAGCAGAAACATAATTATTATCTTCGGGTTCTTTCGAGCAAATGCCTCCCATATTTGATCAAACTATATGTTGTGTCCAATATTTAGGCTCCAGATAGATATATGCAATCAACCTCCCCCAACCAACTTGTAAAATTTCATGCAAATTGAAATTCTACAAATCAACTGAGGAATAATCTGCATTAAATACCAAAATGGAGCAAAACCTCAAACCTCAAACCCCTCACCAACCTCCTGAAAATGCAATGCGAGAATGTCCCGTTGGTTTAATAGAGATTCAAACTTCTCCCGAAATCTGAAAATATCAAACCCCAAATAGGCCAATCTTGAACACAACATGCAGATAAATGTACATATAATTCAAATGCCAATTCATAAACGTCAAACAACGATGAGGCCGGAATAAATCACGATCAAACGACGATAGAATTTTTTATAATTTTGATATCCATATATTTCAGGGGATAATGATGATATCAACATGAATTTCGATATAATTGGCTACGGATAAATGGCTAAAACCCTGACCAAGAATCCAGAATTACCAAAATAGTTGTAACATATATAAATACACATTCAAATATGTGAAAATGATGCTATTTGTTTTCTTCCGAAAATTATGCAAGGATTATAGTTAAGGATGTAATGAGGAAGGGAACCAAATTGGGCATTCCTGGTTCAAGAAAAGATTTTATTACATTGTATTCACCTTCTTATATAGTACCAAGGTTTGAACAAACATTGTACTAAAAATCATGATCATTATATTTAAAAAAATGAAAAAAATAAATAAGTTGATCTAATTTGATTTAAATCTATAAAATTCCGAAATTTAGCTAAATATGACACAAATTGTCTTCAACAACGATCGGACTCAATACTTCCTAATTGGAAGCTTGACTCAGATGCCATCATACTATTGAGTCATCGACAAATCTAATTTAGCAAATTAGTTACTCATTTCATCGTTCCAAAATTAATTAGTACAAAAATAAATGCAAAAAGTTATAATTACTCTAGAAAACATGTAAGATAAATTTGGAACTTATGCCAAACTAATCAAGATTGCATTTTTATTCTGAAGTTATAAAATTGCAAATTTATTACAAAAAACACCCCAAAAATGATAATTACTACATAAAAAACATGTAAGATTAATTGAGTAAATAAACAAACCTTATTATATTTGCATTGGCTTGTTGCATCTATACATATGTGCTCATTCTTTTGTATCATTATTATCTTATGTAGCTTTAGATATTAACAAAATTGATGAATGAAGTATATGAGATCAGACAGCAGAGGGGGGGAGGGGGGGTGGGTGTTTGAATGAGAGATGTAATAAGAACAAACGTGCATGGCAGAAAGTGAAGTGGGCCCCTATACCTTCTACTCTTCTAGATACCACGTAGGTCTTCGGTTAGTACAATGTGGATTTTAACTTTTTATTGTCTAAATTTCTTTCGTCAATATGACGTCAAATTTCAAACAAATAGTGGTGTTGTTTAGTGGATGATTTGCATCATGTTAATTAGAAGTAGGCATGCGTACGGTTTGATTTGGTTTTAGATCACCAAAGAATCGAGTCGATTTAATCAGTTTCACGGTAGACGGAATCAAAATCGGTTCGGTTCAGATCGGTTCCAAAACAGTTTCGGTTTGATTATGAGCCTCAGGTTTTGGACCTAAATTTGAGCCCATTTTAGTCTTAAAATTTTGGGTATATGCGTTCCTAGCTAATATTATTATTATTTTTTTACTCAAATCTAAATATGATTAGTATTGTTGTATATTAACTATGACTCATTAGTTAAGTTCCAAAATATATTACTCTATATAATTTTAACGAGCTTCTTTTAAAACTAATTTTAAAATTCGTATACACATTCGTCACACGGTACCACTTTAAATATATATATATATTCATATATTATTAGCTTAAAACATATTTATTTATCTAATATTATATCATACTAATAATGATAATGTTAAATCCTCTCGCCAATTATCCTTTACTAAGTTTAATTTTTTCTACATAAAATTAGTCATCGGTTCGGTTTGTTTTTATTGGTTTTTTTATAAGCCGAACCGCATCGGTTCGGTTCCCTCAAAAGCGAAATCAAAATAGGTTCGGTTCTTATCGGTTTCAAAAAAAATAATTATTTTCGGTTCGGTTCGACCGGTTCCGAATTTCCTCCATACCCTTAGTTAAAATTTAGTCAATACTCATTTCATAAGTTATGGATCCTCAAATATAAAAAAAGACAATTGAAATATTGCTCACATTAAAGATTTGAGAAAATTATTGATACAATCTCGGAAAAAGGGTTAAAGTTGTCATTTGGTCTTCTAAAGTCTAAAAATTGATATAGGAGTTAAAACTTAATAGTAATACGATCGCCCGATTCCATAGCCCCAAACATAGGTGATTATCCCATCAATTTGCCCTTCTCTATAATAGGCACCCACAAACTGATCAAAGGACTCTCAACAAACCACTCATATCGAGCTCTCTCCCAGTCTCTTTTTTAAGACCCAACACAGTTTAGTTCAAGTTCGACCAAAGTTCATGTTTCATCTATTACACTTTATGTGACATATTATGTCGAATTTCATTCACATGTATTTTATTTCATACTAGTATTTTGTAAATTTATTTGCAAAATAAAGAACACGGTTCATGATCTTAATAAACCACGCAAATTGGAAAAGGCCCACTCAATTTCATAGTATAAAAAAATAGGGAGTAAAATTAATAAAATAGTGAAGACACCAATTAAAATATAAACACATTAAAAGGCTCAAAACCTAATCCAAAGTCAATTTAGCGTACAATTTCACATTCTTTAGCCAACTTTGCAAAATCAGAGCAATGGCAGACGAAGATTATGAGATGGACGGAGGGTAGTTCGCATATCCATCATCAATATTAATGTTTAATTCAACTACTTTATTTTGTAATACCTCATATGTTTTCAATTGAGGTTTTCGTTTTTTCATGTTAAAGTTTTTTACCAAAGGTATGTTCATCAATTAAAAGAAATACGAAAGAACGAAAACGTCAATTAAAATAAAGAATTAACTGGAGGTGGTATTGAATTGTTTAGGTTACTCGAGTCAGTGATATTGTAATTTAGTTGCTCTATAGAATTTAGCTTAATTTGTTTCGACTTTTCTTGATTAGGTATATAGTCGTTTAGTTTCATTTATCAAATTGATTTTTACTATTGTATTTAATAAACTCTTTTCAAGAATAATCCAGTATTCAATTTTGTTGGGTTTAAAAAAATATATATTTGGAACTTGAATATTTTTGTGCGTGTTATATACAGAGTAATATTTAGGGTAAAAATATGAAAAAGATAGTATTTTCAGGGTAATTTACAATGAGATGTAAGTGTTTATTTGTGTTAAAGTTATGTGTGCCAATTAAGGCTACAAAATTTATTAATTTTGGCAATTGATGAAATCAAAGTAGACTATTATTGATTTACATTGATTGATGTTGGTTAATCAGATACGAGGATGAGCCGTTGGAGCCTGAGCTTGAGGTTAGATATATTACCTTTATCATCTATATAGCTTTTCTGATAGTATAGCTTAGTTCACTCACATTGCCTGATCGTAGGAAGGGGCCGAGATTGAAGAAGAAAACATCAATGAGGATATACCCGACCCTCTACTTGGAGATGGCGAAGACAAAGCTGATGAGGAACCGGTTGAACGTCCTCGGAAGACCTCCAAGTATATGACCAAATATGAACGTGCTAGAATTTTGGGTACGCGTGCCTTGCAGATCAGGTATTCATTCGTCCCAAGAGGTTTAAGATCAGTATAGTTTCTGCTTTTTCTGTGACTGAGTGTAGGATTTGATGGTTTAACAGCATGAATGCTCCTGTGATGGTTGAACTGGAGGGTGAAACTGATCCACTTGAGGTGACACTTCTCATGGATGTTTTTACTATTTGAAAATAACTATGCTCTTATCAAGTATTTTATTTCTGCTTGTAATGTTGCGTGCTTACTTACGTGTAATTATATAGTCACTGATTGTATATTCTTTGGCTCTTGGATGTAGTGGAATAAATTAAATTGGCTCATTTCATTACCTACTTTTATTATCTAATGTGAAGTAGTAGATAGTCTTTTCACATCATCTAGGGTTAATTCGGAAACAACCTCATTGATACCACAGGGCTGTGTACTACTCTTTAGAGGCATTACTGCATTAGGACATGAATGTGTAATGCTTCATGTTTCTGAAATTTTTACAAATTGAATTATCGATTGGTGCCTTCGGTAACACTCCTTTTAGTTAAATAGAACTTTGTGCTAAAGTGTTCTGGTTTAACTACCTTCAACCATCCTCATCTCTGTTCTAAAGTGTGCGAACATGATGGCCACTTAAGATGTTTGGTTAATTAATACGGAGTATTCTTGTTCAGGTCTTTCACATTCGTTTATATGATGTTTCACTTGACAATCTGTGTCCAGTTAATTGAATATTATATATATACATGGCTAATCTTCTGGTTGCTACACCGGAACCTTTCTGAGTTGTTTAATGATCAATATAGTCTTGTTTTGCTTAGATTGCTATGAAGGAGCTTCGAGAGAGAAAAATTCCTTTTACCATTCGACGTTACCTCCCTGATGGAAGGTACAGTTCTTCAACACTGTGAACTGGCTAACAGTTTATGTCGTATTTCTGTTTCGTTTCAGTTAAAACAGTAACAGGCAGAGAAGAATATCTTGCTATGTCTTCCCAATATCTGTCTTTCAATCTGACCCTTTTTGTTCTACATTTGTTCTTCCAGTTATGAAGACTGGGGAGTGGATGAGTTGATCGTAGAGGACTCCTGGAAAAGACAAGTGGGAGGGGATTGACTGGCTTCTTGCAATGGCCAATGTGGATGGTAGAATAGATTCCCAAACCTCTAGTGGTAGTTTATATATTTTAGTTCGACGAGGTTGGCAATGTTGTCTATGTGCTTGACATGTCCCGACAATATTATTAATCACAAGAATTTTCTCTTGTAATGCATTGGTCTTTGAATGTAAATTTTACAAGGATTAAGAATTGTTTGATTAAGACTATCTTATTATCGTCTAGGACAATCTAAGGTTCTCAGATAAATAGTTCGACTTGACATTAGATTGTCTTACACACTTATCTCTAGTTGTAGCCGATGGAAGAGGTGGAGGAGGTGATCATAAGTGTTGCGACGCATCTTGTGTTACAAAACTTGATAATTCTGCAAATTTATATGGTATAAATTAGTACATTTAACATTTGTCACAGGGATATTATGTTGTAGACAACAAAAGAGACTGATTGTTAGGATATTGCATCACTATAACGGCTAGTTGGCTACAAATGTCAACATAAACAAAAGGTGTTCACCCCCACAGCTTATGAAGCATAATTTGTGAGAACATACATCAAAAGGAGAAATTTTGAAGAATACTATGGTCAACGCCCTGTATTAGCAAAAAAACCATGAAATCTTTTTTAATTAGAGAATACTACAATTTGGGGTGAAATGACTATTTTATCCTAATTAAAAGTTGATAGTCTCAAACAAAGTTTTTTTGGTTGAAATGACTATTATAATCTATTATAATACGTTGTAATCGATTTAAGTTCACGACGAATTCAAATTTGTCATGATTTATCTTTACGATATATCTTTGCATCAAATTGATGTTACATAGTACAACCCAACAACAATTGATATGATATATACTACATATTAAGTAAAGAATCGGACACAAATGGATACAAACATAAAAATTGGATTAATATATTAGAATTAGTACAAAACACAAATAAATATTGATTTCTTTAAGGTATGAAACAAATAATTTTTATTAATATATTTGAAGACTGAAAAAACCATGAAAAAGAAAAGAAGTAAAAAAGAATTAGATTTCTATTATTCAACATGAATCTTTTCTCCGACACCCATTCAGACTACTTTAAAACTTGAACTCTCTAATTTTTCAGCCTGAAATAATCAAACCAAAATTGAAATCATCTAATTATATAAAAAAACGTCTTTACACTATTAGATTATAATCAATTATAGTAGTTTGTATCATAATAATCTCAACTATATCAACATTATATTTCAATATTATTATCTCAATTATAGTAGCTTAGGATAGGAAGCCTTATTATCTCTAGTCACAATTCACTTATATAAACAATTTAATATTGATATCAGGATATTAAAAAATAGTTAAACACAATAGTCAGAATTATGAACATATAAATTAAATTAACTCCAAAGTAAATCAAGCTATCAAATCGAGCTACATCATCGCCCTAACCAAGAATAAAAGTTAGTTTATAGTACGGAATGAAAATAAATGCAATAACTGAATTGAAATCATCCTAAACTAAAACTGAAATATAAATTTAGCCAAACTTCAGCAGAAAAGATCTCTTGATTGCCACATAACTTATCTAATTACTTTTTGCTAGAAAACTAGAATGAAGCTAAAAAACCTAATACTCTTCTTTTTATAAAGATGAGCTTTCTCTAACTTTGGGCTTGTATATTCCTTTTGGGTCATGAATTGAAGTTACTTTATGCAGAATGTAAAGCTTCGTAGCAACACTCAGTCTCACACTGAGCGATCTGAGGCTTGCTCAGCTTAAAGGATAATAAACACTCTTCTCTCAGTATCACAGTGGGTGATTTGTGACTCACTTAATAAAAAACAGAAATGTAAATAATCCGAGCAATTTTATACAGGTTTAGCCGAAGCTTACGTCCTCCCAGGATGGCCACTAACCGTGACTTCACCGTCTTCCACTACACGGCAGGCTTGCCTGAGTATGAGTACAAAGAAGGGGAACATATGTTTGGGTGGGGTCCTAATTGATCACTTATGTTTCAAAGGGTCCATCATCGGTCTCACTTATATTTTCACTTTTTTTGCAAAAAGATTCATTTCATTATTATTTGAGAATTTATAATTGTAGACATCATCTTTTTTAGTAAAGATATAATAGAGCTACAGAAGCTCTTGGATATTATTTATGAATTGAATGCATTATCTATCAAAAAAAAAAGATATAATTTTATTATTTATATCAGGAGGTCTCATTTTTTATTTTTGTCAAGGACGTTGTATATGTCGACCAGCCTTGTGCACATATAAAATTCACTAATGCTTGAAAGACTTGATATTATATACTCCCTCGTCCCTAAAAGATTGTCACATTTTGACTTTTGTTAGTTAAATATTACAAAATTTGATCATGAATTCCCACTAAACGATAAGAAATAATATAGTCTTGTGGGACCTTGTTATATTCATCTCAATATATATTTTTGAAATATTAACTTTTTATAATTTTTTCGCATGTAGAATAATAGATATTTATGTTTTAAATCGTGTTTTGTTGACTATCAAAAGTCAAAATGTGACAATCTTTTAGGGACGGAGGGAGTATATATCAACCCAAACTAAAAGAAACGAGAGATAAATCACAAACATTAAATGTAACATTTCCTTGAACTGCCTCATCTTCGTGTTCTTTAGCTCTCACCTTAGCCTCTTCTTCATATGTATCCTCCCCGACCAATTTGTTAAAAACGTTTTCCTTAGAAATAATATCTAGGTTAGGTCGTGTTCAATTATTCACTTTTACATGTTTTACTTATTAAAAAATATAAATAACTTGGTAGTGCATAAGGTTCGATGAAGTTTTTCATACACTAAGTGTTAATAACAATGTATTTAAAGAGGCTAATCAATGGAGCATTGTGTCACGTGATAGAAGAGTCAACGACAATTAATGCTGATGGACGAGATTTGTGTTGCGGACAAGAGACGCGGTTAAAGACGAGAAAGAATGAGACATTTAATCGGTCCTTGTTAATTTTGGAGTAATGATTTAAGGTTGACCACATTGATGTCAAAGCGAATGACCTAGTATAAAAGGAGTACGAAGCTACACAAGAACACACCTTTACACTTTTTTATCTATTTCACACAAGAAGCTTTTGACTTATGTGATAACACTAATGTTAGTGTTATCACATATATAACAAAGGACAATTCAGGTATTATACAATCATTTATTCCAATCAATTATTTTAGGAAAATTTCTTCCCCCTTAACACAATTCACACGCGCCATACACACCATTCATTCCCCTCCACTCTCCCAAATTATGCAACAATTAATTCTTGCCTATAATTCAGCCAATTTTCTTGACCACACAAATTAAATGGACAAATAGATTGAATTGATTCTCAATTATGAAACAACCATTAAAAATCCTACCAAAATTATTTTATATATTAATAATATTATTTTATATATTATTCTAAAATAATATTATTAAAAATAAATATTGTTTTATATATTAATAATATTCAAATATTTTTTGTTACCATATATATTTATTTACACATATACCTTAAGTCATATTATTAAAAATAATAATTTATTCTTATATAATAATAATGTCTAATATTTTAAAAACAAAATTAATTTTTCATTACATACGATCATCTAATATTATCAATTACTAATGACATCATTGTACATCTATAATCAATTAAAAGGGAGAAAAATACGGAAGTAAATTTTGCAAAACGGTTGCATTTAATTGGATATTAAATGGGGCGTGTATTTCACACCACTATTAGGAGAGTGGTGCCTAATTTTTTCACTTAAAAATTAGATTTTCCCTCCCACATTTACCCTCATTCAATCTTAGCCACAAAATCAGAAACTGCCTAAAACACACTAATCCAACGGTCAGCAATAGAGTTATCACCAAGATAACACATTTGAATTATCACATAAGAAAAAACTTTTTTTTAGAAGCTACTAATAATGATTTTAACATTATGTGATTAGGTTATTGAGCGATAGGTTGAATGAAAAGCTTGAAAGGGAGCAGATCGTTGCTTTCTACACCCAATTGATGCAAGGTGTAGCCCACTTGCATACCGTTGGAGTCGTCCATGGAGATATCAAACCGGAGAATCTATTTCTTGATGAAGATTTCCAAATAAAAATTGGTGACTTCGGTCTTTGTATGTTTTCAAATTAACGAAATGATATTTGTAGTTAATCTTTTAGATTGTTTATACTGTTTCATTCATATTCTAATCCTTTGGATTTGTTACAATGTTCAAGAATGATGATGGTCAATGGCATAAAAACCTTGGAGAGGATGAAATGATGAATAAGATGAACAAAGTTGTCGAACTCGAGGAGAATACTGGCTTTAGCAACAAAGTCGATGTGTTTTCTTCGTGATTGGTACTCCTGGAAATATTTCTTTCACCGTTGGGTACCATTCTTTAAAAACTTCAATTGTTTGAGGGCGCAAAAGATGGTAATTTACCGGATGACATAGATGAAGCGATAATGAATATCCTTCGAGGCAGTTTGAGCAAAGAGTCTGACCAACGGTTAAATCCGAATGACATTCTCAAACTTATTAGTGAGATGTCATACTCTATTTTATCATTATATTATTTGACAATCTAACAAAATTAGATTGGATTTCTTGGAGATCATACTCTATTTTATCATTATATTATTTGACACGATCCGAATTCGATACGAAACATTAAAAATTGGGTTGTCACTTTTCAATGTTACTACAAACTAGTTCATCAATTGGTTACACAATTTAACGAGAGAGTCGATTTATTTTCAATTTCAAGGTAGTCTAATAATATTTCTTTGTGTTATATGTAGAAGTAATAAATGTCCTAAATTTACCCCATCTCACTAATAAGTTTGAGAAGGTCATTCGGATTTAACCGTTTGTGAGGCTCTTTGCTCAAACTGCCTCGTAGCATTTTCATCATCTCTTCATCTATGCCATCCGGTAAATTACCATCTCTTGCGCCCTCAAACAATTGAAGTTTTTCATGAATGGTACTCAACGGTGAAAACAACAGGAGTACCAATCCCAAAGAAAAGACTTCAATTTTGTTGGTGAAGCCAGTATTCTCCTCGAGTTCGACAGCTTTGTTCATCTTATTCATCATTTCATCATTTCTAAGGTTTTTATACCATTGACCATCATCATTCTTGAACACTGTAAACAATCGAAAGGATTAGAATATGAATGAAACACTATAAACAATATAGAAGATTAACTACAAATATCATTTCGTAAATTTAAAAACATACAAAGACCGAAGTCACCAATTTTTATTTGGTCATCTTCATCGAGAAATATATTCTCCGGTTTGATATCTCCATGGACAACTCCAACGCTATGCAAGTGGGCTACACCTTGCATCAATCTTTCAAGCTTTTCATTCAACCTATCGCTGAATAACCTTATCACATAATGTTAAAACCATTATTATTGTAGCTTATAAAAAATGATCATTACTACGAGTATTAAAACTGTTATATATATATATACCTGGGATAGTACTCCATGGCAATAAACAATGTCGATGCATCATCGACATCGGTAATAAAGTCCTCTGGATCATCAGTGCTATAAGTACTACGTATGCCACACTCAATCCAGCACTAAAAAAATTCATAAAAGCAAAAGAACAGTTGTTTATATTTTTTAATAAGTAAAAATTGTAAAAGTGAATAATTGAACACGACCTCACCTAGATTCTATTTCTAAGGAAAACGTTTTTAACAAATTGGTCGGGAGGATACTTATGAAGAAGATAGAGGCTAAGGTGGGAGCTTATTAAGAACAGGAAGATGAGGCAGTTCAAGGAAATATTACATTTAATGTTTGTGATTTATCTCTCGTTTCTTTTAGTTTGGGTTGATATATATAATATCATGCATTAATGAAATTGGTGAATGAAAGTAATGAAAACGGTCATAATAGGAAATATAGTGGAATAGGAAATCAGACAAATCCCAGATTATATGCATCCTCATTAATGCTTGGAAAAGTTTGAGAAAACAAGGATAGTACAGAAATAGAAAGAAATAAAGTAAAAGAGAATGTTTGAGAATGTTTGAGAAACAAATCCAATGCTCATAAATGAATCCAATAACAAATCTAACGGGCATTGAAGAGTATGATATGCGGCGGTGGGCCATCTCTCATTTATTGTTTGCAATATGGTGTGACTTTTGTGATCATTAAGACCAATCCAATGGTCTACAAAGCAAGACAATTTAATGCACACAATAAGACAAGCCCCAAAAAGTGATCCAATGGTCAAGACACAAAAAGTGATCCAAACAAGGCCCATGCACAGGGGAAAAAAATGGACGACGTTGAAATGGGTTTGTGAGTGAAAAATGTAAGCTCCTTTATATATTGAGTCTAATTTTGTAATCTCGTTTATTTGGTAATGTTGTAATTTTAAGAGTTTTTTCTTAACACAAAGTGAAGATTTTGAATCTTTATTTGATTGAATGGTTGTTTTTTTGAATAGTTTCTTAAGAAAAATGATAAGATTTTTCTGGTTTTGGTAAAATTGTTAGGCATATGTCTAGCCAAAAAAAATAAGATTTTGGTAAAATTGATGTTGTTTGTTTAGTATAATATGTATGCACTTATATATACTAGTATTAAATTATGTGCGTTAAGTTCATTTATTTTTTAAATATGATTAACATTTTTTATATTTTTCATTCATTTATTTATTCATGAATATATGACAAATAATTGTTTTGTGAGACAATATGATAGTTTATTTCTTATGAGATGAGTTTTTCTCAAGATGGGTGTATATAAAAAATCTATTAAGAAGATACGTATGCAGGGTTAGTAACATGATTACCGCAGTATAATATATGAATAAATAATATTTGAAATTTTTTATTATTTGTAAATAAAAACATTGATAAAGAATTCTATTTTAAAAAATAATGGTACCATTCAAGGCTTTTCTATTTTTATCCTTTTGTTTTGAATAAATGTAATAATAGGTTCATTGTCTTCATCATCGTCATTGTCCACCACTATAACAATGGGTTTTTGACCATCTTTCTTTTTATTGCAGCTTTTTTTTGTAGTATTATTTTCTCCTTTATGAGTTTGATTTACTAGATTAGCTTGCTTATTTTCTTGTGGTATTTCTTTCTTCTGATTCATATTGACTTCTTCTTGTGTTTCAGCGTCCATCATTTATGTTGCTTCTACCATTGTCGAAAATTTTGTATATTTCATGCTTGTATTATCTCACTTGAAAAAAAATTGTACAAAAACAAAAGAACAAACATGTGGGGAGAGCTAGAGAGGGAGAGATTGGAGAAAAAAAAGTTCAATTTTGGAATTGGAGAAACGTGATGGAATGGTCGCGATAATTTGCTCTTAGTAGAAGTCCTTGTTGATCAGCATAAAGTGGAAGAAAACGTGAGAGATGAAGATGAAAGTGAATAATGTGATTTAACTATGGTTAAATTTGAATTAATTTTAAAATTCAATCCGAGCCTTTGATTTTGATCAAAAGGTTCAGATTTATTGTCCGATATGATACCGGAAAAGGAGCCTCCGGCTTGTCTCATATTATCAAATTTTCATTAAGGGTAGGATAGTCATTTCATGCCAAAATTGTGGTATTCCCCAAATAAAAGAAGTTTTGTCCATTTTTACAAATATGATGGGTTGACCATAATATCCTTCAAAATTTCTCTTAGAAGGGTGCCATTTGACCCAAAATCTGAAAGATCTAGAGAATGTTCGCAGAAGGTGGGGGATCACTCCAGCTCCTCCTCCACCTAAAGTGAATGAAGACAATTGAACTTCTCCATATTATACGTCGATGTTCTCTTCTAGACAGTTTTTTTATATATACATATAGAAGTAGGTATGCAAAAGACGCGTGAGGTTTCCGAACGACAAGCTCTTTTTTTATTAGTTACGCCATTAGAAACAAGCAGATGTCTGAACATCCTCATGTATGCCTCCAAATGCTTTTGCATAATATTGCAATTTGCTCTTCTAGACACTTTGACAATGAGATAGATTTTGTATATTATTGACTCATCAAAATTAGTTTCCAAGTGAACCTATTACAGTTGGATCTCTTGCACTGAGTCATCTGAAGCACTACCATCACTTACATGAATCGCAGGTTCATCTCCTTTATCTAGGTTTGCCACCTCAATGTTCTCTTCAACTAGGTACGCCGATGGCTATGTGAGGATCTGTCTCGACGTTTGTGGGTACATCCGAGGGCATTACAGAGGAGTTTATCTGAAAAATAAGGAAAAGGGTTAGAGAGGGGAGAGACCTCAAAATCTGGCGAGGATATGGTAGTCAAACTCATGGGGGCTCGCCATTTAAAACAAGCGATCTGTTTGGGTTCATACATAAACGACTCCTCGTCTGGTTCAATATCAATGGCGGCTTCCGAAAGAAGTAACAGAAAGGGAGAGATGAAAGAACCAACCTCGTCCATCATGCCTTCATTTGAAAGGTAGGCTGAAGTGTGAGTCTCGTCCATGTGAATATCTGTAGAGGGTGAACGAATCTATTAGCCTAATATGAAATACGAAAAGCCTCATCCTCCTCTGACAAACAGAAAAGGACAAGGTTTTCAAAATTCAAATGCATCAAAGACCGGGAAATGAACGGTTTTTGAGTAAGAAATTGAAAGGTCACAAATTCTGGGAAATGTTCAAAATAACACTTTGATGTTCATAGCCCAAGAAAAAATCATGGTGATTTATACAAGAAATCTGGGTCGACACTCCCTCAACTTCACAATTCCGACATAATCTTAGCAGTGTACAGAGAAAAGACGACGGAGTTACTGGTGAAATTGATCGGAAAACTTCGAGTAAAAATCGAAGAAGAAGTGTGAAGAAGAACTGCAGAGAAATTATCTCAAGGAGAATTGCAGAGAAAGTTAACTCAAAGAGTTGATCAATATTAATAGGATTACCATAGATACAACCAAGGTACCATATATCTTTTAACTCAGTTTCGATACCAAAAAGGAGGAAGTGTTTATCAATATTCATAGGAGTGATTTTTATATTAGATAATATTCCAATCCATAGTCCACCACTATGACCCAATGCATCAACACCAAAATGAGTAGGGAACTTAAGTTTATTTATTATGTTATTATGTTTTTTGACAGAGCAAAGGGTTTCACTTTAAACAATAAATATCCGGGTGATGACGTTTTGACAATGTCATAAGCAACTGAGCTGTGGCGGGTTGACCTAACCCCCTATAGTTCTAGGATAAGATTTTTATAATGAGTTTTGGGGTTATTGTGGAACAACCACCAAAATCTGTTTAGGGTTATTAAGGAGTGAAGACATAAAATAAAGCACATTAAACTTGCATGATTTAATTTTTGAGATGGTTTGGAGGAGCTGCGTACCTTCACCAGAATATCTATCTCCCGTAAGTCATGCGTCCTCTATCAAAGGGTCCATGATATCATCTTCAATGGTCAAATGCTACGTCTGAATGGCTAACTAATCCACCTCATCATATCCTGCTTCAGGTCCCGATCCACACCAGTTTATTGGTCCATCTTCATTTGGTGAAGGAGGGGATTGTTTGCATCTTTTTGGGGATGTATGAGAGGAATCCAGATAGTATAACATTCACACATTTGATCTCTTCCGTTTTCCTACTGCCCTTCTACCACTGAGGTGAGCCATTGAAATTCATCGGCCCAAATTTCCTTCTGACGTGCTTCAATGGAGACTAGGTTAATGAAAAGTGTCTCCATAACTTTGAGGCATATTCCTTCCGGGTAAGAGTAGTTGATATCCCAATGTGCTCGGCTGAACAAAATTTGGAATGCATTCATTTGTAGAGCACAAGAGTAAGGGATTAGTTTAGAAAAGGTTGTGACTTAGTAGGTGCTATTACTGTTATCATCAGTCTGATAGCCCAAGGAGTTGAGACTCGATGGAGTTTGGCTAGCAAAACCATTTGAATCAAGAGAGTCATAAAACCGATCTTGGTTGACTGATTCGATATCACTTTGCTATCCCGCATGTTAAGGAGATATTCCCAGTCCGAATTCCAAGATTGACATTTCATCACATCTTTGGTGAAAATAGTTTTGAATCGCAGCCCAGTCTCTATAGAACCTGTCTTGCCGTGTATCATCATGAGATATGAAATTAGGTTCCTGGTTGGGTTGGTTTAGGTCAAAAGATAGTTGCATTGCTCGAGTGAGCTGGTTTTGAAAGGCAACATGGGCATCAATCTCATCTTGGAGAGAAATCCATCCATAACTGGGGTTTGTAGTTGTGTTTTGTTGATTGGTGTGGAGAGGAACAATGAGGAAATCATCCTCGGTTAATTCACTGCTTTGGTTTGATAACCTTAGGGTGGTGTTTGGAGATAGGTTGTTGATGTTTTCATTAGGATTGGGCAGAGGTGTTGGAGTGTCTATTTGAATTCTAGGGTTGTTTTCAGTGGTTATTGAGATAAGGATCCCTGCGGGGGATGAGATTTGTAGTAGTAGGGATTCGAAGACCTCTTTGGGTTGGTATGGGAACTGTGTTGCTGCTGGAAGAAGGAAGTTGGGTTAAGTTTGTGGCTATTTGTGATGGTGCTGGTGGAGGGAGGGGTGGGGGAGGGGTTTGTTGATCATTGTTGTTATTATTACCGTTGGATGATGGATTATTTTCTTCTAGAGGGTCAAAGATTAAAATCATGGTAGTTTTGTCTTCTTCAGAGTTTGGAAGGCCTCTAATCCACTGATTAAAAAAATAGGCATCATAGTCAACCTCCATTTCATATCGTTGATCCATGTTGGTGTTGTAGGGATGTTCTTCATATGCTCTTATGGCTTCGACATCAGTAAAATCATAGTGAAAATGCGAGTGCCATATTCTTCCACAATGGTAGCAGACACGAAATATCTTTTCATATCGCAAAGAAGCCCAAAGACGAGTTCTTTTAGGAGTGAGGATGTAAACTCTATGCACAATGGATTCACGTACAGGGATACGTACCAAAACTCTAATGGAACGAAGAGCTCTAGCGTTATCCGAGTTCCAGTCAATAGCACGCACGTGGCCCGCAATTCTTGCCATCCTTCTAATGTTGTCTTCTGAGAAGAATTCCATAGGGATTCCAAGTAGTTGGACCCAAAAGCTTGCATAAGGGATATCAAAATTCTGAAACAACAAGTTCGAAGGGATTAAAATTGAGAGTCATGTGTGAATGACCTAATGACGCTACCTAAAGGCCCCCTACTACTATTATACTTCCTCCGTTTTTTTAACATATTGTTTAGATTAAAATTCTTGTATTTTTTATCATAGTATTTATCATTTTCAATGTAGTTTTTCACTATATTTCTTATCTTATCATTAATAAAAGTAGTATGCATATATTGACTTTCCAACATAAAACTTAGTAAGTT
The DNA here is from genome assembly GCA_003412495.2 of Echium plantagineum. NCBI lineage: Eukaryota > Viridiplantae > Streptophyta > Magnoliopsida > Boraginales > Boraginaceae > Echium > Echium plantagineum. The sequence goes on along the minus strand of CM016563.1, from coordinate 25,066,474 downwards.
TTAAAGGTACTTAATATTATGTTCACAATCTTACTACTATTAAGTTTCAAAGGTAATGTTTACAAAATGATTATCTCTACAACTTTCAATACATTAATTTTGAGTTCATGTATTATTATTAATTCTAATTGAATGTGGTAGAAGAATTCATATTTTTCATATTCTTGATGGAAAAAAAAATTTCCCAAACTATTCCGACAAAATAAGTGCCACAATAAGTGAAATTTTCCAATATTAGCTTAAACTTGAAAGTCTTCTCACTTTGGAAGTTTCTTCCTTATCGAGTCCAACCCTTTATTTCCTTCATATCTTATTTTTACCCCCAAAATTTAATTGTTAAAATATAGGAGTATTTTCAAAGTAATATCATATTCAATTATTCGCAACCAAACACTCTTAAAAAAAATTAACCAAAGCTAACCTAAGGTTCGTTTTTTCCTTTGTGTTAATTAGTTATTCAATTTATTAAGTTTATTTTATTCTTGAAATTCGAAATAAGCTTAACTTTAATTTAGGAATATTTTTTAATTAATTATCTTAAGGTGATGTACGTTGTAATTTATATTTATTATGTCTCAAAAAAAATTCTTGATTTAAATTTCGATTATATGGTAGTTAAATTTACATGTTGTATGCCATTTTAAAAAAAAAGAAATATGTTGTATGATATTTGATGAAAAATATATGAAAAAATAGTATGTTTAACATATATGTTAATTAATATTATAATTCTGATTCAAATTAAAGTTATGTATGTTAATTAAGGCCGTAAGTTTGTTACTTTTGATCGTTTCAAATCAAACTATACCATCTTTTTAAAATGTAGGTAGTAATTGAATTGAGTTTATTAAATTGGTGTTCTTTTGCTATATATATGATGGCATTAATTGGTTTATTTAATTTTGTTGTTTTGTTTACTTGGTTTAGTTATGATGATGTGAGTGTTTTGAGGAAGGCATAAGAAGATGTCCAGTCAGATACCCAACCAAGCTGGGATTTTGCTACCTGGGCAGATGTCAAATCAAGCTGGAAGTTCGTTTGGTGGGCACATTCAGAATCAAGCTAGCGGTTTGCTGCCTGGGCAGACACCGAATATGCTACATCAGCGGGAAATGGATGGGAATTATCAAATGTCGGGGATACTGCAGAATCCCGGTGCATGGTGGCAAAGTATGGATTCTGAGACTCAGAAAGCTCGGCATTTTATGCAAGGGAAAATGTAAGATGTTTATTGTTGTTTTTAAGTGGTTGGTATTTATAGAGTACGGATGTGTTTGCACAATAATATGTTATTGGCCTACACGAACGAAGATATAGTTATTTTTCTTGGATTATTTAGTCTAAGCAGGAGACAGTATAGCTCGATGTCATTGATTATTCTTTGATTCAAATTGCTCCAAATTTAGAAATTATAAAAAAGAAAGTTATCACGGGCGGATATTTACTCTTTTGGTCTCTAGTATGTGGTGAAGTCCTAAATTAATTCCATAACGAATTGGTTCATTTTGATTCCATTTTTCGGTTGAAGTTTGTTATAATACTGATAGTGCATGGTATTGCTGGGAGGATGGGGCTTAATTTAGAATGCTAAGATCGAGGATCAGGCTCAATTTTGCCCGAGTTTCTCATGTTATTGTAAAATTACAAGAGTAGGATTTGGTTAGGAACAGAAAGGGATGAAGCACGAGTTGCATTATGGCAATAAATGAAGTCGAGTGGATTAACAGTTGTCTTGCGTACTTGTGTGGACAGTACTAGATTCATGATTTTATGGAGTAAAAATTTGTTGTTGTGTTTAGCATTCATTGGTTCTGTGATAGTGCCTTCAGTAGTTTTTTGGCTCAACTAGATAAATATGAGCACCAAAGTGCACTATGTTAAGTGAGTGAAGTAACTAACTTTTATGTGTACATTTTGTCGTGTATGAGAATATTCTAGATACTTGATCTCGTGATGGCGCCTAATTGATCACTAAGGAGTACTTTCGGATCGTTATTCATTGACATCTTTAGTAATCAATGTGAGACATGATTCACATTATGTGACCTCATTTTATTATTAACTTGATTTGTTGAGCTTTACATAGATCAAGATTATCTAGATTGTCTTAGTAAAATTTCCATTTACTGATAACTTGCTTTGATTATCTTCTTGTAGCGATTTTATTTATTTATTTGCCTTACTGGTAGAAAATTTAAGTAAAAGTAATCATGTAGGGTTGCTTAACCAATGAAGGTTTATGCTACTCTGGTTTGCCAAAAGGAAAGTGGAGGGAGTGAAAATCTTGTCAAATGTGTATGAACGGATTAGATTTAGTCACCCTTCATGAGATTCACCTTTCTTTTAAGATTTAAATTTCTTTTGGTATGTTGTTCTGTATAGTCTATCAAGTGACACTCAAAAGTGGCAACCGGGTGGGGTTGGGTGGTGGTGGGGGGGGAGGGTGTTTATCCCCTTTCTTTCAGGTTTATTCTTTAATCTAATTGTTAGACCATTTTATGGGTATTCATGGATCTATCAGCCTTCGTTGAGGAACATTAGGATTGAGAGTATCAGATAATAATAAGAATCTATTAATTATTACCATGTACACATATACAAAGTGTAAGAGGGAGTTAATTGATAAGAGTGCCCCTGACTATTAGGCATTATAACATGAACTCAGAACACCGAAGAACTACTTCGATACCAGTAGGGGCACTTATCCTAGAGACATCCCCTTCACCCATGTAGCATTTCTGCGGCCCTTCATAAGTTACTCTATTCCTTTTTATGATCCTTATCTATTGTGTGATTATTACTAATAGATTAATACCATTTTTGTTATCCATCATTTAAGTTGATCATTGCAGGGGTTTTCCCCTGTTCATTATTATGGTAAGCATATTTCCCGGGCTCACTTAGTCCTGTAAGCCCTGGTTTAGTTATTGAATATATATGAAGCTGTTTCAACAACGTTATCAGAACCATATCAGTAATGGTGAGCTATGTCATTGCTTTTCCAAGTTGTTAATTGGAGCTCATTTTAACCGCTTCCTTACTGTTGACTTCCATATGCTTGTTTCTTGTCCTAAGACGATCTCTTACATAGCCCATATAAAAGATCTTGCTCTATTTATGAGTTGTAGTTCCTGGAAACTATGATGTCATAGGTAGAAATTTAATAACCGAGAAATTTGTTCACAGTCTAAATTGTGATGTTCTTTGTTAGTCGCTGGACATTCTTCCGACATTTCTGTTCTCTTTTGACCAACTTGCTAGAGTAGTACGTGAGGTCTGATCGGGTTTGACAATGAGATAGTAGGAACGCATTATGCCTCATCCTAATGTCTTCTAATCCTTACACCCCTTGTTACTTCCGCCAATACTAATTTAATAATCAGGTTGACTAATTGCTTAAAAACTCATGTTGTAACTTGATCTTACTCTGATACATATTGAACCGTTCAAGCCTTAATTTGGTCCATTGGGTAAGTTGTTTTTATTTGGACAACTAAGGATGAAAATATAGTTCCAGTTCGTGAATTTAATAATATCTAATTACCCCTTTAATGAAGTACCTTTCAGTGATGAAACCACAATCCATCAAGCAGCCCAATTAATGCAAATAATATCCAACTCGTCTTATCGTAGGTATCTTTATTCAATTTTATTTTTGCTTACAGGAAACATAAGAAACATATTGTTTGCTCTTTAAGGGTTTCCGTCTCTTTGCCGCTCTCGATCTGCTCTATCTTCTCCTGTTCTCAAGCGACTGTGAATGACATCGAATACTAGATTCTAATCTGTTTCCATTTATTGGTTTCTTAATCAGACATAATTGCTGGTATTTTTAATTTGGTTGTCATTAACACTTTCGGTTCTATATTTAGTATGTTATGCCAAGAATTAAAATAAGAATAGTGCTTATATTTACTGTGTTGCGATAAACTTGTGCTCATATTTGGAAATGAAAAGAATACTCTATTATCAGCACCTATTTCGTTAAAGTTCAGATGATGTGATGTGAACTGGGATACAGTGATGAGAGGTAGCTCGTATCTTACCCCAATGTTCTTATAATTAATTCTTTACACTGAACATGTGTCTATTTGCAAAACAAATGTCAGCCATGAGATGAAAACATTTGGAATTACACGATAGAACAAGAACCTAGAACTGATCAGGAACAAAACAATCCTCAATAAAAATTTGCATGAATCTTTTAACAAAAGCTCAAAGTTACATAGATTGTTACTTCTGCGAAATGTTGACTATTTGTGGATTAAGAGAACGGAGGGAGTATAATTATTTTCTCTATAATATCATCCTAAAACTAGTTGGATGACATTACCATTTCGTTTGATTAATTTAGGATTGTTTCATGCCACTAACAAGTTTTGTGCTACCTCTATAAACAGATATGAGTTCTTAATGAGGAGGCAGCAACAAACTTCTACTATGCCTCAATCAAAGATGCTAGAATTAGTGAAAAGGTTGGAGGAGGGCTTAGTGAAAAATTCTTCCTCGCAGGTTTCTCCTTACCCATTTATATGTCTTGATATAATTGTTCTTGTGTCTTGTTATCGGCCAATTTTTACGTATATACTATTTAGATTGTTGCCTCATTAATAGTTCTTCCTGTCTTCTCCTAAGCCCGTTCCTTCACCTAAATTTTGTTATTGCCTGCTGTGGTATTTTTAGGATGAGTATTTGAACCTTGGTACCCTGGAGAGACGTATACATGCTTTGGCCAGACGGGCTCCTGTGGGTACTCGTAACCCTCAGTACTCAAATGTTAATCCACCTTCTTCTATAGGTACAATGATTCCAACCCCTGGCACATCCCAAAGCAGAAATTCAAACCTAATCATAGCTTCAACAATGGATGGTTCAATGGGTCTGAGCCATAATAATATTAACATTGGTTCCTCCAGCACTTCTAATTCTGCGAATTTCTTCCCCACAACAAATGGGCCTGCTGCATGTGGAATTGGTGGTTCATTAAGTCAACCTGAAGGTAATTTTTTTCTCGGGCTAATAATTTTGAGGACTAGTGAAGTTGCTGCATAATTTCAACTTGCTATATTTAATTTCCTTATGAATGTTTTTTCTCCATAATGTACATCAACATTGAAATTTTAGTGTCTCTACTGGTGCAGTAAATGATAACATGGGTGCTGGGGCTGAGAGAATGCGAACCCAAATGATGCCTACCCCTGGATTTAGTAACATAAACAATAGTATGAACCTCGTCACAAGTAACCATCCATATACATTTAACAATGTTGAATACACAGCAGTGTCACAGCCTCTGCAGCAAAAACCACAAGCTGGGGGCGGAAACAGTCGCATTCTGCGTAACCTTGGGACTCACATGGGTGCTGGAATGAAATCTACTTTGCAGAATTCGTATGGGTTATTAAACGGGACTTCGAATAGTGGCGTTGGGAATAATAATCAGCTCATGAGTTCTGAGGGGTATCCTACAGCAGCCATGACCGGTAACTCCTCCAGACAATTAGATCAACTTCAGCAACCATTATCACAGGGTTCTCTCTCGCTCTCTTTTTTTGTTTGCCACCACTTTTTGAAGCATGTGACAGATTCTTAAAATATTTTGCGACCTCCCGTAGTTTATGTAATCTTGCTTTTTGTCGTTTATGGTACTTACTTCAAGTCTTCAACTAACTTCACATAGGTGATGGCTATGTGATGCCTCCTCAGTCGGTAGATCAACTGGGGAAATTGAGGTATCCATCTCAAAGTTCGTTCTCTGGTAACCTTGTACAAACTCATGAGCATTTGCAGTTCCAACAGCAGCATCAACCCCCCCTAGCTGAAAACCAACGAAATGGACAAAATCAGCATCACCATATTTTGTTGGATAACAGTGCTTTCGGTCAATCACAGCTGTCATCTAATCTAGACAGTCAATTAAAATCAGAGGCTGAATCAGATAGCTACATTGAGGCTATGCGTTCTCAAGCCCCTGAGCAACTTCAGTTTTCTGGTGTGCCAAGTCAATTAATACAGAATTCGTCAAATATTCATTCTAGGAATAGCCAGTGGCAATCTTTTCCTTCTGTTCCCCAGATTTCCCCGTCGTCACTCACTCAGGCTTCCCAAAAAATGCCACAAATGTTTTATCAGGACCAATTTCTTCCCAACTCTCAAAATGATTTAAGATCCCCATCTGCGAGTGTTCAAGCAGATGCAAGTATGCAGAGTCAGTGGTACCCTAAGCCTCAAGATGACTCTCTTGCACCAGTGAACTTCCCATGTGAACCAGATGTCAAGCAGAAATATTCTCACAGAATAACTGGACTAGATGAGACCCGGAAAAACAATATATCAGAGTATGCTTCTATGAATGGTCAGCTTGTTGCAACTACAGAAGAAGATCCATTAAATATAAGTGGTACCGTGCACAGATCACATAGTCTTGACCGCAAACAGCAGTTTAGGAATCAGCTGAGGTGGTTATTATTTTTGCATCATGCCCGTCGCTGTCCAGATCCACAAGGGAAATGTCTAGAACCTCACTGTATCACTGCCCAAAAACTATTGTTGCACATAGATCAATGCCATGTATCTGAATGCCGATATCCACGCTGTCGTGGTACAGTGAAGTTAATTAACCATCATCAGCAGTGCATAGATACAGGCTGCCCAGTGTGTATCCCAGTGAAAAATTATCTTGCCACACATCTGAAGCCACAGACAAGCTCTGATTCTAAAAGTATGTCATTTTCAGTTATTCGATGTTCTGCACCTCTTGGTCCAAGTGAAGTTGCAGATAGATCCAATCTAAAGACAAGTCCAGAAGTTGATGAGAATCCTATGAATTTAGAACCTTCTCTTAAACGTGTGAAGATTGTTCACACGTTACAACCTGATGTCTCTGTAGAACCAAATCCTGCTTGCAGTGAGAATCATGTCCTGCGAGAATCTGGGGAGCAACAGTCTAATGCTAATGTCCTTTTGGAGTCTCAGATTAAAGATCTAAAGATGGAATTTACTAGTACTGGAGGGAGAAGTCCAGAAAATAGTGAGCTAAATAGCAAAAATGTAGATGGTTCATGCATGCAGAGACCCAGTATTGACCCGTGTATGCCAAATAGTGCTGTGTCTTTTGCTCAACAGGAAAGCATTAAGTTTGAGAAGGAGAGTGAGGTCAAGCTAGAAAGTGCATCAGTGCCTCCTGAAAATGCTAGTGGATCTAAGTCTGGAAAGCCAAAAGTAAAAGGAGTATCATTGATTGAGTTATTCACCCCTGAGAAAGTTCGTGAACATATTCAAGGCCTCAGGCAGTGGGTCGGTCAGGTGATCTATAATAAATTATGTTCCTATTTCCTTTATAGTGAGACATCTAACTCCTTATATCGATGTTATAGATGTATCCTATGTATTTTCAGATCTACATAATGTTCTGCATTTGTTTTTTTTGTATGGTGCTGCTACCTAAATGTTAATCACCTTGAGTGTATAAGTTTACTAAAGAAGGAATAACATAGGGCAGCAGATTAGATTTTATTATACTGAAGTATGATGCATCTTAATCATAGACTATCAAGGATTATATATTTTTTATATCATGCAGATCTGATTTGTATTTAAGTAATCAATACTGTATATGGAAATAAACATAAACTGAAAATGTCTAATCAGAGACAATTATTACTTCCATTCATTCAGAGGATGAACAGAAGTGTCACCCTTAGGGCTCCATAATGTGCTCAAAGTGATCAATGTGTATCAACAGGAAGAACACTTCAATACTAGTAAATGAAGTTTCTTGAACACGTCAATCTTTATATTTTTAAGAGTCCACCCATATGTACGTGACGAGTCTGGAATTCAAATGTCTATTTATGCATTTGACTGGTCACTGCACCAAGATATGTTTATGCATATGTGGTACAGTGTCCTGCATAGATTCTTAGTTGTGTTCTTCTTTTGCCTTCCAGAGTAAAGCTAAAGTGGAAAAGAATCAAGCAATGGGAGCCTCTATGAGTGAGAACTCTTGCCAGTTGTGTGCAGTTGAGAAGCTTACTTTTGAGCCACCTCCAATTTATTGTTCAACATGTGGTGCTCGGATCAAAAGGAATGCAATGTATTATACAATTGGTGCTGGTGATACACGACATTGGTTTTGCATTCATTGCCATAATGATGCGCGAGGGGATACCATCATGGTTGAGAAACTTCGTATTCCAAAAGCAAGGTTAGAGAAGAAGAAAAATGATGAAGAGACTGAAGAATGGGTATGTCATTTGCATATCTTCTAGAAAAGTTCCAAAGTATATCTCAAGAATGTATGAATATTTTATTGTTTATACAGTGGGTGCAGTGTGATAAATGTGAAGCTTGGCAACATCAAATATGTGCGTTGTTCAATGGTAGAAGGAATGATGGTGGGCAGGCTGAATATACATGCCCAAATTGCTATGTATTAGAGATTGAAAGAGGGGAAAGAATGCCATTGCCTCAGAGTGCTGTTCTTGGAGCGAAGGATCTGCCGAGAACAATCCTTAGCGACCATATCGAGAAACGATTAGCTGGAAAACTGAAGCAAGAAAGACAAGATCGGGCAAATTTTCTTGGAAAAAGTACTGATGAGGTGATTTAGTTTAGCTTGCATGTCTTTTTGACGTTGAATTATTGTTCACTTTTTGTAAATTGTCTTTCTTGGACTGAAGAATGTTATTGATTACAAACTCATGTAATAGAAAAACGTACGAATCATGTTTATTTGAATTTATGATTGATCTGCAATGTCATTGTGAACACAAATATCTTTGATAAGCGCAATTATTCATCTTGCCATCCCTTAAATTTGATACATATTTTACACTTGCCGGATTGCAGTTTTAACTTTTTTTGTTATTTTGTCTTACTGTCAGATTCCTGGCGCAGATGGAATTGTTGTGCGAGTAGTTTCATCTGTGGACAAAAAGTTGGAGGTCAAACCACAGTTTCTTGAGATCTTCAAAGAAGAAAATTATCCTTCAGAATATCCTTATAAATCTAAGGTATTCAGAATCAGTTTTTCTTAGGGCCTCATTTTCTGTTTGCTCGTTAGTCGAGATTCTCCAGGACAACCCTCCATGTAGGAGAAGTCTAATTGTTTTTCCACTTCAAATACTTCAAGGCTTCATAATGTCAATTGTACCACTTTCTTGTTGTACAATGAGCAGCACTAGCAGTATTGATGTGGCATTATTATTATCCTGTTGTTTCTCAAGATGGTTCTTTTTTTGGCCTGGAACTATTAGTCAATGTGGCTTATGATGTTTTCATGCAGCATTTATTGTCAATTTATTTTGCTCATTCATATCAATTGTAATATTGCACTGAACATACATTATTTTACTATTTTCTGATATTGTAACATTCAGGTGTTGTTGTTTTTCCAAAACATTGAAGGGGTGGAAGTATGCCTATTTGGCATGTATGTTCAAGAATTTGGATCAGAATGTGAAAAACCCAATAATCGCCGTGTTTATCTCTCTTATCTTGATTCTGTAAAGTACTTCAGACCAGAGATCAAAACAGTATCTGGAGAGTCACTTCGTACATATGTCTATCATGAAATTCTGGCAAGTTTTCCCTCCTTTTTCTGATTAATTTTACATATAATGAAATGCTTTCACAACTGTCTATTCTCAATATTAATGCTTCTCACCAGATTGGGTATCTTGAGTACTGCAAAATGCGTGGTTTTGCGAGTTGCTATATTTGGGCTTGTCCACCATTGAAGGGCGAGGATTACATTTTATATTGCCACCCTGAAATTCAGAAAACTCCAAAATCAGATAAACTTAGAGAGTGGTAAGTCATGTTAGATGTAAACATGCTTATATTATGTTATGGTTATTGTTTGATGTTGATAAGTATATGTAATTTTCAGGTACTTGTCAATGCTTAGAAAAGCTGCAAAGGAAAATATAGTTGTTGAGCGCACTAATCTTTATGACCATTTCTTTGTGTCCACTGGTGAATGTAGAGCTAAGGTTACTGCCGCTCGGTTACCTTACTTTGATGGAGACTATTGGCCTGGTGCTGCAGAGGATATGATTTATCAGGTTCAACAAGAAGAAGAAGGGAGGAAACAACATAAGAAGGGTACCTTAAAGAAAAGCATCACAAAAAGAGCACTTAAAGCTGCTGGTCAAACTGATCTTTCAGGGAATGCATCAAAAGATGTTATTCTGATGCATAAGGTATACCTTTGCCCCAACAGCCTCGTCTGTTCACCTTGAAATTATGTGCTTGGTAATGAATGAACCTTGTATCGGGATTTTTAAAACTTTCTGCTGCTTGACTGCTTCATCAAGATCTTTATCATGACGAAACGATTATGGGTTTGCCTGATCGACTGATCATCAAGGTGAATGTTTGCTTGTGGGAGTTCATGATTCTACGATATTTGTTAATTGGTGATCGATAGTTGCATACCGATGTTTGCATCTTGCACACATATTTGATGGATAAGAAAATTAATTCAAAAGTAACTCATTTTATTTTAAGTAATAGGAATATTTACATGAAATCTTTTTTCTATCAATATTGGTGATATATGGTATAATTATGTCTTTTGAAGCTTACTTGTTATGTTTATATGATTTGGAGTTCTATAAACACCCTCTTCAATGTGTTATCTGCTAGTTAAAAATTCTCATGTCCAAGTATTGTGCTATAATCTGATATAGCATTACTTTCGTTAAGATTGCATTTCAAGTTGAACCCTGAAATTTGAGAAGTTGGAACTTGTGCTTTTTGAGGTTTAATATCGAGTAAGTTAGCCTATTGCCACGGTTTTCCATCCAATGCCACTTTGTTCAAAGAGCCAAAGACCTTATTTGACATGTAGCAGTGGGTCTTATTTGACAAGATAATAGAAATTCTTGTTTAAGGTGTTCATTAGTAACTGACTTCTAATAGTATTTTCTAGATAAGTGAGTAACTGACTGAAATTAGTAGATGTCCTATGTAACATTTGGATTTTAAAAAGATAATTGAAAAATTTATTAGCTTGTGTAAGTTATTTTGTTATAACATTGTAATTTCCTCTTCCATCTAAGAGTCCTATTATCTGAGTTAGGAACTTTGTTTTTCGTTTTCTGACATTATAATCTAAAATATCTTTGTAGCTCGGAGAAACAATTTACGCAATGAGGGAGGACTTCATCATGGTCCACTTACAGTATTCATGCACTCATTGTTGTATACTAATAGTATCCGGGAATCGCTGGATCTGCAATTCATGCAAAACCTTTAATCTTTGCGACAAGTAAGAATCTTACTCATTCTTTGAACTCTTTTTCATCTTTGTTTATTGCTCAAAATGTCTAGCAAAACTAGGTGTAGATGAGTTGGTGATTTGATCACTTACGAAATGTAATATAGTGATAATTTGATTCTTTTTCGTCGTAGTAAATAGAAGATAAAATCGAATTTTTTTCTTCGTTTACAAAAACAAAAAATAGGAGTAAGTTGTGACATGTTCACTAAAAAAAAATCCTTTTGTAGCCAATCATTTATTAAAAAAAATTGAAAAGCTTAATACAAAAGAAGAAAAAGAAATAATAGTAACTTGGTCCCGGGTTGCCAAAAAAAAAATACTTTTTCCCTACCTTTTAACAAGTAACAACTATACAAGATAAGATGGACGTTATGGCTTCCCTGTGACGACTTTTTCTCTGACATTAATAACTGCACTGTAAGATATTGTTAGTTTGCATGATTGCTCTCGATATATTTATATCTTACTATTGTGACATTATATGGGGGTAAATTTGACATTTTTTGGTATGTGTCCAAAAGTGGAGTGCCAACAATTTTGGTGCATCGGGAGGTGGTTTTCATCTGTGCCTTAGAATCAGATTGGTTCTCTTATGTAAACCCAAACTACATGCGATATCGAGCAAGTCATTACTTGTGGTAATGACTGACCTGTCATCTTTATTAATCCATTATCCCTAAAAGATTGTCAAATTTTGATGAGTTGACGCCTTGACGGTTTATATTTGAATCAAATAATTTCTGTATGTCTTAGAGAACATCTTGTCCAGCATATATATATATATATATATATATACTAATGATAATGTTGATTCAAAGCGAAGTTGTGTGTATCACTTAAGACCGTAAAGTTTGTTAATTTTGACCTTTGAAAAAACAAACTGGTCAATCTTTTGGGATGGTAGTTTAGTTTCTGCACTTGTGGAAGAATTTATCTGCTCATTTTATCATCCTTCTCGAAAAATCATGAGTGGTTATTATTAAAATCAGTAGCGGATCTTGATATTTTAAAATGCCTGTTCGAAATCGGCATAATTTTGAAGTGGTTAGTCAACACACTTAAATATAAATTTAAATGCTAATTTTTACATTAATTTTTCATTTATTATAAATATTTTTTTTTTCAAAAAGAAAAAGTGCATGTTCGAATGAACAGGCACGAACTACTGTAGGTCCTCTACAGATTAAAATTATTAATAAGATAGTGACTAAAGATGTCATATTATTCTTTGAGTTGAACGCTGTGGAGATCTAGAGGTTGAAGCTGAAAGTCTGAAACAACAGTAGCGACTGTTCTGGATTATTTATTCATCTTACCCATTGACCTTGTTTCTTCTCATTCTCATCTACAACGAATGGGTTAAATCAGAAGATTTGGTTTTTTTTTTGTCTTCCAGGTGTTATGAAGCTGAACTAAAACGTGAAGACAGAGAGAGGCATCCTATCAATCAAAAATTCAAACATCCTCTTTACCCTGTAAGTTAAATAAGTCATTTGTCATCTGTAAAAATTATTTTCAGTTCAACGCTTTCCTTACTTTACATCAGCTCTACTGGATCATTGAGGGGGGTAGAGCTTTTCACTTAGGTATATTGACGTAACTGAAAGTCGGAATCTATTATGTATGCAGGTTGAGATTAAGGATATACCATATGATACCAAGGATGAAGATGAGATTCTTGAGAGTGAATTCTTTGACACAAGGCATGCATTTCTTAGTTTGTGTCAAGGAAATCATTATCAGTATGACACCTTACGACGTGCTAAACATTCTTCTATGATGGTCCTCTATTATCTGCATAACCCCACAGTGCCTCCTTTTGTTACCCAATGTGTGGTTTGTCATCTCGACATCGAAACTGGTCAAGGTTGGCGATGTGATACTTGCCCTGACTATGATGTTTGCAATGCCTGTTATCTGAAAGATGGTGGCGTCGATCACCCTCACAAGCTGACTAATAATCCATCTGTTGCTGATGTTAATGCACAAAGTAAGGAAGCAAGGCAACTAAGAGTTACACAGGTAATACATATATCAATGAAAGTAAAATCTAGTCATCGTAATCATTTTTATGATAACAAGGCTTATATGTCTTGGGAAGTTTGCCATATTCTTCATTTTCTTTCATTACATGCTTCATTATTCTGCTCATGATGTGTAAACAACAATTATTCTCAAGTATGAAGTATTTGATGCCGAATATCAGCCTGATGTAATTTGAGATTTATACCAACAATGGAGCAGCTTGACTTCAGTGCTTTAAGTTTAGTTCAGTTAGCCTGTGAAAACTGACATGTTTTATCTTTTTTACTTCGCAGCTCAAGAAAATGCTTGAACTGTTGGTGCATGCTTCACAGTGCCGATCTCCACAGTGCAACTATCCTAACTGTGTAAAGGTCAAGCGGCTTTTCCGCCATGGAATACAGTGCAAAGTACGTGCTTCTAATGGATGTCTACTCTGTAAGAAAATGTGGTATCTCCTTCAGCTTCATGCTCGGGCATGTAAAGAATCACAGTGCAATGTGCCCCGTTGCAGGTATTAACTCAATGTCTTTGTAATTTGAAGTTTGAACCTCCCTCGCAATTGTCCATATGCACATGCACACAGTCTATACTTTTTTTCAAGACTACCAAATCGGGTAGAATATTAGTAGTTCATAAAAGATTACAAAAGCTTCAGATGGCAAATGGTATACATCTTGAATTTAAAGGGAACTAATAGGGTAAAAACCGTGGAACCGTTAAGCCCCTGCTTACTTAGCATCCTTAAACCTATCTCGCGTTAATGAATTTGCAGAGACTTGAGGGATCATTTGAAGAGGCTACAGCAACAGTCTGAATCTCGACGAAGAGCCGCTGTCATGGAGATGATGAGGCAACGAGCTGTAGAGGTAGCCGGCAGCTCTGGATGATTTTAAATTATGTATATATCTTGATGTACATGCTGTGTTTTTTAATAACTTTTTTCGTTTTTCTCTTCTTTTCCCCCAGTTCAATAGTGTATGCTTTCACAGAAACATTTTGATATTTTATGTTTTGTAGTTAGGTGAAAACTAATTACTAACCCAGTTCATGTTGTTGAGTAATTTATATCAAAAGTAAGGGGTTTTTGGATATTTATTTAACTATGACTTTATTGTTATTTATAGAAAAAATTGTCAAAATGATCCCAAATAATATGTGCAAGTTACATTTTGGTAAATGTATGATTTGTGCAAATGGTTCGTGATATTAATACGAATAATCGATACAACTATTAAACATCATTACAATTCGTAAATTCGTAAACTCAAAGAAAAAGGCGACTAGCGTCAAACTAGTGAGAGAATCCATTTCTCTAACTAATTTCCATGCTAGCCAGAGGGTTCAAACCTGAGACCTCCGCTAGAGGTGTCAGCATGCTTGTCACTATTTTAAAATCTCAACCCTTTATTTCCTTCATATCTTATTTTTATCCCCAAAGTTTTAATTGTTAAATTTTTCGTCCTGAAGACTTGATCATGTGTTAAACATACTTCCTTGAGCAATTATTGTGCTTCATCACTTGAACTATTGTCGAAAATCCTAATTTCATTCAATCAAACACTTCTTGCTTCAACGTTACTCATCACATTCCGTACATACCACATCAATGATCAAACATATCTTGCTTGAGGTATTTTTAATATATATTGCTCATTATTAAAAAAAAAAGAATCTTGTTAGGGACTTATTCGTTAAAGGAAAAATAGTTTGCATTTTTAATAACAACAAATAATTAAAACATGGTTATATATAAGTGTTTTAATTTGGCGAGAAAATTGTCAAAATGATTTTAGATAATATATGCAAGTTATATTTTAGTCGTAGTAAATACTCCATATGATCTGCTAAAATAATCCTTGATATTTGTGTAAATGGGCTACTGAAAGAGCCTCCTGAAGGAACTAAGCACAAAATTGAATTGAGTGTGTTGACGGTTCTTGATTGTGGACTAATTGTCTTCCTGAATTCTTGATAAAATGGTAAAATATCGTATAATTGCACTTTATTGGACCTTTTTGTTATGTTGAGATTTGATATGTCTCTTGGTTGTTAAAACTATAATTTAAAAATAAAATTATAATAAAATACATGCATTGTCATATAAAGTATAACAAACTACTCGGACTTGATAAAATATGGTTTTGGAGTTGTGAGTGTTGTTATTGCCGTTGTGTAAATTTTGCATGAAGTATGTTCAACATGATGAGTTATTTTCTTTATTCATTTTTTTTATCAAAATTAATAACAATTGATTCATCAATTGGCACACATAAGTTAGATGTCGACTAAATAATTATGATAGTAGTTATAGAGTAGGTGATATACTACCTAAATACAAAACTAAGTCAATGTTTCCGAGACGAGGGAGTACAATGTGGAGATTTAACAAGCTGAACAATATTCATATGTGAAGCATTGGCACATTAAATCATGATGATCAGGACGAAATCAAGATGAAATTTAAGAGGGGGCATAATTTAAAATAATTAAATAAATAGGGTACAATTTAAAAATAAGAAGGCAAAATGGTAGAAGAAAAATAATAAAATACAAAAAAACCCAAACAAAGGAATTTGATCCCTAGTCTCCCTTGTGAAAACAAGGAGATTATGCCAACTACTCCAACTTATTTCTTTGCTTATGTATACTTTTTGTATTATATCCTATAACTTTAGAAAACCAGGAGGGGGCACATGCCCCCTCCGTCCGGTTTCGTCACTGATGATAAGAGTTAGTTGATGTTAATAACAAATTCATGATGAAATTATAAAAATATCTTTACTAAAATGTTAAATTTTTTAAAAAATTACGAGTTATACCAAAAAATGCGTGAGTGATCAAAAGTATACACAATATCTAATATGAGTGATCAAAAGTACACAAAGTCATACTAGGATGATCAACTAATGTTTTTTAATAAACGTGAGTGATCGATGAAGTCATTTGCTCTATTTATTAATAAAGTACTTTTATCTAAACAATCAAATTTATCCAAACCGAAGTATTGTTAAATTAGGTGGAAAGTAAAAACTGATTTGGGGGTGTGTATTGGATTTCTCAGTCGAAACTTGACACGGGAGGTAACACGTGTAGGCTCTCCACTATCAGATTCTCCCTTTTTTCAGTTGTTGATATTCTTCTACTATTCCACACTTCTCAAATGAAAGTATTCACCTCAAGCAAGAATAATTTCTGTTCTTCCTCCATTTTCAATTGGTCAAATTCCATTTTGGTACTATCTTTATTGTTGTTGGTATTTATCATTTATCCTCTATCTGCAACTACTTCTTCAGAGGACTCTACCTTTTGTGTTGATTGTGGTGTTGAAATGGCTACTCTTGGTGGTTTGAGTGATACCCCATCTGTCCAAAACAGTGTTGAGATTGATAGACTTGCTCAATTTGCAGTTGATGAACATAACAAGAAAGAGGTAAACCCCTTTTCATAATTCTTGAAAAAGTTCGAATTTTTATCATCAAATTTATGACAAGTGATTAACCAACATAAGTTTGATTGTATGATTAGAGACGTCTTATTTGTATCCATATAAATGATCAACGCGTGACTAATTGGAGACGTCGTATTCATAAAATCATACCAATTAGGGGCGTAAAGTTTGGTTTAATTGAAGTTTTGGATGAACCCCTTTTGATTAATTCTTGAAAATGTTGAATGTTATCGAACTTTAAAATTGATTCTTTAGGTAAACCCCTTTTGATAAATTCTTGGAAGAGTTCAAATTTTTATTGTCAAACTTCAAAAGTTCAACTTTTAAAATTGAACTTTTGGGTTTGTTTCTTGCTCTTAACTATGTATGTCAGTTTGTGTGTGTGTGTGTGTGTGTGTATGTTGTGGAGATGCCCCTTTTGTTGAATGCTATTGAAAGAGAAACCCTGTCTGATTGACTCTTGAAAAGAAAGAGAAACCCTGTCTGATTGACTCTTGAAAAGAAATCATTACTTATATCGTAGAACATTGAATTGAATTTTAGGGTCAAATAAGTAGATGAATTAAATCGGGGTATGATTTATTTCATGCTTTTGATTGTATCACATCAGTGTTTGTGATTATGTATGTAATAGTGATAGTTTAAAACCCCTTTTGTTGAAGTCTGAGTTTTTTGTTTATCATATGATCTCTAATAGAGAGTTAAATTTAGAATGTGATGCTTGAGTTGGCAAGAGTGGTAAAAGCTCAGGAGCAAGTGGTTGCCGGTACAATACACCATCTCACACTTGAAGTCGTCGAAGCGGGAAAGAAGAAGCTTTATGAGGCTAAGATCTGGGTGAAGCCATGGATGAGCTTCAAGGAATTACAGGAATTCCGCCACGTTGGAGATGCTGATGATGCTCCCTCTTTTACCTCATCAGATCTTGGTGTCAAGCAAGGTAAGTGAGACTTTTAATAAGCTAATGTACAATTTTGAAGCCTGTGAAATCTAGTTCTTGCTTGGTCTTTATGCTTTTACTTCTTGTGCTGGTTGCTAGTCTTTCAATTAGAAAGTGAGTCTCCATAAATGCTCGTTCCATGATTTTGATGAGTGAGACCTATTCGAACTATATGCATCAAAGTCCATCCAACCGTGACACCTTTTTCGTAAAAAACCTAGTGCTGTGAAATTTGATCCCTCTACCTCTGCCGAATTTCTAACCAATGCATAAAAACACCACACCACTATAACTATTGATACTCCTATGTTATTCTGTATGAAGTGAACCTTCTGTAGTTTGGTCTCCCTTGATTTAGTGATTTTCTTCAATTCGGCCTATACCATCTTAATATTTCTTCTTCAAAATTTTGATATCGCAAAGAACTTTGGTTTAAATTTTTGCTGAATTTGCACGAATCGCGTATGACTTATTTTCTCCTTGCGTCCAAGGTGCTTGAATATTTTGAAGTATGGGGAAAGTGTATAAGCTTCCTTTAGTTTGTTATAATCACTTCTTTCTAAAATAGTGCAACAAATAACTCAGTTTTGCTAGAAAAGATTTAATGGAAATAGTTAACAACTTCAGCAACCTTAAGTTCACCTGAATCCATATTAAAAAACTGATAAGGGTGCAACTCTGTTTTAATTTTTTTTGTTATTTATGTGTAATTCTGAGTCTTAATTTATTGGGAAATCAGATGCTCGGGAATCAGGTTGGCAATCAGTGCCTGTACACGATCCAATCATTAAAGATGCAGCAGATCATGCTGTTATGACTATTCAGCAGAGATCGAATTCACTGTTCCCATATGTTCTGCAGGAGATTGTTCAGGCCAAGGCTGAGGTATGTCTATGACCTACTTCAACTCATTATTATTATTATATAATGCAATATCTGTATACATAACTGATCACTCTTGTTTCTGAAACCAACTTAAACGATGACTACTATACCATAGTTTCTGAAACTATCAAGTGCATGTGAAACTGTCACTGCACTAAATTTCTATTGCAAGCGTCTTCACTCAACCTCTCGAAGTGTGTACGAGTTTCAGATGATTATTTGCTTAGTCGTTAATGTTTCTTTGTGAAACTTTTAGCCCCCGTGATGTGTTGAATTGAGTTCTTATTAGTCTAGTTTGCAACTTATTCGCTCCCTTCATATATCAATATGTTTCCAAGTCCAATTAGAATCTCAGATGTACCATTGTCGGGTTACGTATTATTTTAATTTTCCCTATTCAGGTTATTGAAGAATTTTCAAAACTTGAAATGCTTCTGAAGGTGAAGAGGGGAGAAAAGGAAGAGAAGTTGAGGGTTGAGGTGCACAAGAAAAATGATGGCTCTTTCCACTTGAATCAGATGGAGCCTGTTAGCTCTTGAGTGCTTATAATCTAAATGAAGAAGTGTATTAAGAGAATAACAAATGAGTATAGAGTTTTACTTTGTCTTCTATGGTTTAACAAAATGTTGCACTTTCTGCAGCTGATGAAGTTTTACTTATGTTGTAATAGTTGTGTACTGATTGACCCTCTCATCACATCTAGACGAACACCTCTCAATCGTATTGGGACATGTTGACGTTGATATAATAGTTGTCTATCTGAACTTGGAATTAACTACTATGTGTTTCGGTATTTGCTTTGCTATGCATTTTTTTTTCACAAGCTATAGAAGTTATGAATAGTGATACGGTAGGAAACACATTTTAAATTAAACAAATGAAAAATCTAAGTTCCAAATAAATAGTTTTGTTTTCTTTGAGTGGTGTTCGAATGAAATTTCGCTTGTGGGATGTGACTTTAATTCGTGTAATGTATGAACTTCGCTTCTTGGATGTTATTGATTCCGCATTTGTCTTGAAACGTGTTAAAATTTTCATTGAGTAAGTGTTAAAATTTGTCTAAACGTTCGAGTTAATCGGATAGTCTAGTGGAAAAGACTCTTGCTAGTAACCAGAAGGTATTAGATTTGAAACTCACCTCATCATTAATTTACAATAATAAAAAATTTGCCTAAACGCCTGAAAATCCTACAAAATAGTTGATGAAATGCTATAAAAGTTGTTCCGAACATGTTGCACGTTCAAATATACATATTTACGAGAATCCAAACTAAAATTTCTTGAAAAGAGATTCAAACTCCGTACTATTAAGCTAGATGTCCTGGGTCTCCTTATGCTTAAGTAACTCAACTTCTATGAATTTGTAACCATATTTATACAATGTTTTAACTTTTAAAGGCATAAATAAATGGCATGTCAATCTCTTATTTATTTTAATTAGTAATTTGTGTACAAAAAATAATTACCTACTCCCTCCGTCCCTAAAAGATTATTAAATACATTTAACTTCATTTTTGAAAATATCCTTGCAAATATCTTCTGTTATTTTAGATATTATATTTAAGAGTAGTTAAAGATGATATAAATAAAATTATATAGAATATTATATTGGTTAATTAATCACAAATTATATATTATAAATGCGATGTATGAATTTGAACTTGTTGGACTGTGTCGACCAATGTACTTTTTTCTGTAAATTAATGAGGAATTATAAATACAATGGTATTACAAATAATGAATACAAATGCTTCCTAACTAATAGACAATTAGAATAAAATATTAGACAAATCTACTAATGTACGTTTTTTTGTAAATTAATTATAAATTATAAATACAATGGTATTACAAATAATGAATGGGAACTCAAAACTTCTTGCATGAAAGGTGGTGTGATGGTGTTAGATCATAGGCGAAACCAGGATGAAAATGAAATGGGATGGGAATTTTTAAAATAAAGTAAAATAATGAGGTCAAATTTCAAAAGAAAAAACAAAAGAAGGACATAAAGTAATTTTGGAACTTTTGTATATGGCTTAATTTTATTTTGGACCATGAACTATCACGTAAGTTTCAAATTGGACCCTGATACTATCTTAAGACTCATTTTGGACCCTATACTACGCTTTGTCTCAGTTTGGACCTTAAAATGCCAAATAAAATTGGAATAGGGTCACATTTTTAAATAAATTTATATGTGAGGGTCTTTTATAATACTTTAATTACAAAACAACCCCTCCTTCTTCCTCACCCCCTACCCCTACCCCCATCTCACCCGTAACCCCCTTACCCCCCCCCCCCCCCACCCCCACAATCAGCCAGTCGCGGTCTTCATGTACAGATTCTCTAATGGTAGAAGTTTTATAAATTTAAAAAAAAATGGTGAATTTCATCAAGCTCTTGAGGTATATAAATCCACCACATTATTTGAAGAGACCAAAACGTTTGCCTTTTTTGTTTATTACATTTGTTTCTTGCTCCTTGCTTTTGTGGGACCAAAACTTGAATTTCAAGATCAAGAAAGGGGAGCTTGCAGCGATGGTTGGGAATTTCAATTCTCATTGCTTTGTGCTACCTGACGGGGGTGAAGGGGGGGGGGGTAAGGGGGTTACGGGTGAGATGGGGGGTAGGGGTAGGGGTTAGGGGGTGAGGAAGAAGGAGGGGTTATTTTGTAATTAAAGTATTATAAAAGACCCCTACATATAAATTTATTTTAAAATGTGCTCCTATTCCAATTTTATTTGGCATTTTAAGGTCCAAAATGAGACAAAGTGTAGTATAAAGTCCAAAATGAGTCTTAAGATAGTATTAGGGTCCAATTTGAAACTTACGTGATAGTTCAGGGTCCAAAATAAAATTAAGCCTTTGTATATAAATGATACAAAACTTTCTAAAATTATTCAATTATATCTTCAGACAATGATCAATCAATGTGACTATCATAATAAGATGGACATCAACAATCTAATGAACTATCGGGGTGAAAATGAAGCATGTTGAGAGGTGCAGAATATAGAAGAAATTGTGTATCATTGAGAACAATGGTGATGATGATGAAGATGATACCGTGTCTTTGGAACTTGTTACTCGAAAGGAAGCACTTTTGGCTGCTAGAACTCTTCACAATTTTATGTTACAATTCAAAAACACAACACCGGAACTAATGGATGCAATAAGAAAAATTGTAGATCAGATGAACTCCAAAGAGATTTGAACTTTAAGAAAAAACTAATATAAAGTCATATTTTAAATAAATTGTAATAATATTATTTCAATTTTCTAAGGATTATTAATTTATAATTTTTGCGAGACCTTATACTACAAAAGAATTTTTTTAAAAATATATTATCTTATTATTTTATCGATTTCATTAATTTTTTTTAACTGGTGAACAAACAAATTTATTATTTTATAAGGATTATTAATTTATAGAAATTTTACTCTAATTTATTATTATAATATATATGGAGCAATTCAACATTCTCTTACAAAAGATTATGTGATTAACAGTTCAAATAAAATTTCCTTAATTCATCATGCAGTTTCCATCAATAAATAAATAAATGAATGTTTAAAAACAATTATTCATCATGCGGTTTTCATAATTCCACTCAACTATTACGTATTACCTCGAGGTAATAGGTTAGAATAAAAGATCCAATAACTGTGTCCAATAGATATTTGTATTTTGGAATTATTGAAAGGTGTTTTGGTTATAGAGTACTAGTGTATCTCCAATCTAAAAAATTACTCCCTCCGTTTCTTTTTATTTGATTGTTTGAGCATTTTTTCCATGTTTCTTTTTATTTGATTGTTTACAATTTCAATGCAACTTATTACAATTCCAATGTACCTTTTTACAATTCCAATGCACCTTTTTACAATTCCAATGTAATTTTTCACAATCTCTTAATAAAGTACTTTTCCTCCAAACAATCAAATAAAAAGAAACGGAGGGAGTATTGTTTATTGTAAAATCAAATTTTAGTTATTAATTATTATTTATTTTAAAATTTATAAAATTTATTTTTTCAATTACTTTTTCGTAATATAATTTCCTAACTTTGAAAAAAGATATAAATAATTATAAAAAAGTTATTTTTTTAAATTGGAGAGAGTGAATAGTAAATAAAGAAAAAGAGCAAATGGGATGAGACAAGCATGTAAAAACAAGAGAAAAGAATTCCAGGTGGACAAAGGAGTAGTAGTACTAAAAAGAAAAAGGAAAAAAGATCCCATAAATGGAGCCCAGCAATCACCATCGATAGTGTTGCCCATCACGCTCTTTTGTCAGTAGATGGAGGCTGCACAGTACTACCATACCCCCACCCCCCACCCCCCACCCCACTTGTCTAACTCTGACATTATCACAAGTACCCATATTTTATTTTTCAATTCAATGCTCAACTCAAAATAAATACATTTTAATTATTTATCACATCCACACTGAATAAAAATGATACATTCATCTTAAATGTTTTATTTAATTAGCTCATCTCATTCTTCAATAGAATTACTCATGTATTTGTTATGATCTGTTGTGAAGTCAATTTTGCAGGAGATCGGAGGATGGGTCTGTGGATGCAAAGTCCCGACCATCATCCGGAATCACGTACGAAGTTGATCGGCACTTGAGTCGAAACTTGGTCGGTACTTGGCTAGTCCCTAAGTCAGCTACGAGAGGGGTGGGCACTTGGGTCGGAGCTTGACCAAGTACCGATCACGGCAGATTCAGCAAGGGTTTCGACGGATTTTGAGTTGTTTTGGGCTTAGAGCATTTACAATAGACTACCTAAAATGCTCCTTAGTGCAAAAATAGAGATAGGAAAGTGAAAATGTTGAAAATTTGAACATTTCCAGCTTCCTTATTGTGGGCTGGCCCACGAAAAAAATTTAAGGATCTCTATATCAAATCTTAAAGATGAGGACTCCCTCCAACTTCCCTATTCTCCTTTAGTCGATTAAGTTTTGTATTTTAATTTTATTTTGTTATTATTTTCTTTTATAAATTAAAGTTAGATTAATTATAATTTATTTATATTAGAGCTTCAAAATTATATTGGAACATAAAAATATACTTTTTTCAAATTTTATTATTTTCATATTCTTTTTTCAAATAAAATACTAATTATTAATTTATTTTAAATTTTATTATTTGCATCGGCGTATTGAAATAATTTGAATTTATTCTCAATATTTAAATAATTTGAGTTTGTCTTCAGTTTGGAGTTAAAAGTATAAAAAAGTTGATTTGAGGAATATAATAGGGAATCTGGTTTTAATACAATTAGTTATATTATACTTTTTTAGTCATTTCAATTATTATGACAAATATCAATTTAATATTTCTATTTACATTATTACATGTTGGTTAATTTTATTACTTGTTACATGTTAATAATATTATTAATTGTGTATGTAAAATAATTTTTTGTTAATTAAATTGAACTTGAAATTGTGAAATGAGCTAAGTGAGCTAGCTCAAAGCTCATCTCGGGAATGGCTCGGCTCGGTGAAAGCTCGCCGAGCCGAGCCGAGCAAAAAAATCTTGAGCTCGGACACGACTCTGCTCGTGTACAACTCTACTCTGTATTAGTTAGTAATTTCTGTAACCATTGCTTGTAATATTTTTGTATTAATTTATCGCTAATTTATAATTAAAAAAGAAATTATATTATTGTGTACATAAGATATACACAGTAAATAAAAGGAAATCATATGTAGCATCATATGATGATGGGTGTAAATAATGATCAAGAGTCTAACAACACCTGTAGCTTGACTCCTTTACCATATACAATGATTTAATAAATGCCAATATTAATATGCATGAAACCATTAAATGATTTTGTCTCTGTCATCTTTGGTATAAATGGCAGAGGAAAAGGTGGAGACAGTTTTGGAGTTTGGTTGGTGTGTTTTTCTCGGACTTTTCTTAGTGGCCTATGTCATCTCACTCATGTATATCACTATATTTACGGTGAATCGTATTTAGACTATTCTTAAAAAAGAAAAGGTTGAGTTACGACCTTAATGACTCCGTAACCTTTTACCCTAAGAATTCGTCAGAAGGTATATCACGGAATATGCGTTAAATGGTGAGAGGACTTGAAGTTGTTTATTATCACTTTCACAACAGATTATGCCTCACAAGATATTCAAACCCACGCACTACAGAAGAGACAAGGTGTGATGGTTCAAAATTTCGATACGAAACGGCCGAATTTCTTCCTTTTTTCAAGTTATCGAAACGAAACGCAAGTGAATTTCTAAAAGTGAAGGTTACATGGAAACCATCCCATATTTCGCCATTGCCTGTGATTTCGACCAAAATTTTGAAAACTATTTCATTCAAATTCAATTAATAAGCCTCATCAATTAAATCTATTAAAAAAACAATACTTTGATCATGATACTCAAGATGAAGATCATAACCGTCAACATTGATCAAAATTATTGAACAAAGAAAACGACTAGTATTGGGAGTTTTTAAAATAAGATTATGTTTTGTCGTAGAATATTTCATACATACTTTCATATTGGACTAAAAACATTCAATTTGTTTGAATAATTTCATATGATATAAATTAATAATACTAAACATTTATTTTCACATGTTTTTGTAATTTTACAACGTTTCTTATAGTTCCGAAATATTTCTATATTTTTGTTATCCCAAATTATGTCTCGAAATAAAATTTTAATCTTTGGGCATGATGTTGTTCATCCCAAGCTCTTTACCACTTGACATGTGCGTCGGAACGTGTTTAGACTATTCTTGTTTATATTGGATACCGAACATATATTCTATGCGTCTAAATTTATGCTTTTAATGAAAAAACCCATAAAATATGCATTGTCTATATGAAAACCCCTTTGGTGTGTTTGGATCGGGATGAATTAGAGGGAGAATTTTTTTTTAAATTATCCTATGGGAAGAGAATTAGTGGGAATCAGGGAGAATATATTTTGTTGTTGTTTGGGTATCATAATTATAAACTAGGAGAATCGGAGATAATGAAGGAAAATATAATTAAAAATGTGATTCTCCTCCATTCTCACCCGATTTGGAGGGGAGCAAATTTGAGGGGAATCAGTTATAATGGGGTGGATTAATGATAATGAATTATCCTACCTATAAACCAATTTTAATTCCCAAATACAAAAAAAGTATTAAAATTCCCCTCGATTCTCCCTGATTCACCTCAATCCAAATGCACCATTAAGTTTACCTATAATAAGGCACGTGGATGTACACAACTCAAGTTCGTTTATGAAATTAATTTTACACTAAAACTCCAAATACACGAAACATATATTGGTATCGTGAAAATATGTTTACTCATATTGAACCTTCGACCATTTAGTGTTTTCAAATTACAAAAACCAATAGTAATATGAGATTATATTTATTAAAATAACGAATAACTAGTACAAATTGATATAAAAAATTAACTTAAAAGTAGGTAAAAGCGTCAATGATTAGGACTACTAAATAAAATTTTGTTTTGTTGTTTAGAAGAGAGATGAAACTGTTGAATTTATGTTGGATATTCAACAAAGAGGGGCTCTGCTTTTGGTGCCCTTTTCAATGTCCTTTTTATTACCATTATCTTTATGCGTTTCTTCACTCATTTGGTTTTTCTCGGACTCTCTTTGCTAGACATCCCAGGTATGTGTTTTTCTTCTTGAGCTCCGGAGGGATGTCTTTCTTTACGGTGGTCTTTTTTAAAAAAAAAAATGCACCCACCAACCTCTTACCTCTTACGATGAGAATCGAACCAATGACCAGTCACTGGAATACCTCCAACGATTAGTTCATTCGATGTTCTCTTCTTTATGTTCGTTTAGTCGAACACTCAACAAAATTCAGAAATGAAACCATATTTTAGTTATATATCTAACTATGCTTTTTATGAAAAGTAGTAATAGTTGTGATTTTTATGTTAATTTATATGTATTTTATTTTGTGTCAACAAATTTGTATGAAATGAGTGGATGTTCATGTAGATGGGGTTGAAAAGTTTTGGGGGAATATTTATTTGTGTTATTTGTATGACGTGTCAACTTGTTGAGTTGTAAGTGATTTTGGTTTTGTTTATGTTGTTTGCTGATGATGATTTCACTCTTATGGTAAATCCTTGTTCATCATGCCCTTTATTTTTCAATTATTTAGTTTCTATCAGAACAATGGTATGTATTACTTCTTAGGTGTGACATTGTTTCATGATATGTCACGACGCCTCTGCGGACCCTCCTGACTAAGCGGGGTAAGGTGTTGGGGGGGACGGGGGGGGACTGTTTCCAAATTGACGCGAGAGTGAAGAAGTGAAAACGCTATCTACTAATTCGCAATAGATAACAAGTGTAGGTATTAAGAATTTAATTGAAATATAAGGTTTTAACACTTGATTTATAAATTGTATTGTATACTTGAATTTACACCACAAATGTCCATATGCACTCGTGTAAACAAGAGTATGGAGTCAATGTATTCAACTGCTCTTTAACTTGAAGCTCATTGCTTCATTGTTTTAACAAGAAAGATCGACTGATCTTTCAGCTTCATTCTGCAGGTTGCTTGCTGTTTACACACTGGGAATTTAATGAGGCGGCTGTCACACATTCAGCAGGTATATGTTCCACCAACATAGTTAAGAGACGCAGAAATGTTCTTGAAAGTTGTCCGTTGGCACAGCTAGATTGAAAATAAATTTTTGATTGTGCAAGTCTAGTACAGGAAAGTGAATTAAAAGCTTCTTCATTGACGAAGATATGGCTGACCATGAGTGTAAGCCAATATCTAAAAAGGAGACGTTTTCTCCTGATGATCAGTTTTCTCATAGACATTGGACAAACACACATCGTGTAAATAGTGTAGAGATACAGTCTTCTGCTAGTTTTTTTCCTACAAATTCTGCTGGTCAAGTTTCTATATCATCTTCATCATCCCTCAGTAATGAGAACCCGTCCTCAACTGTTGCCACTGGAGAAAATTTGAAGGATTATGTTGTTTCTACTCAGTCTTCAGATTGCGTTCCATGTAGAGTGCATGTTTCTTCAAGAAGTGATGTTACCTCAGAAACTGCACCACTTGTCCACAGCGAAGGTAGTGTGCTGGTTTCGGTGAAATCGGAGGGAAGACAGAAGTACACGTCAGAATCTTCTTGCTCCAATTCCAATCAGATAACCCTTCCAGTTTCTTCTTCAACTGAGAGCTATTTGGATATGTCAACAGAAACGAGGTCAGCTAAGCCTCATACTTATGTCGCTCACACTTACACCACAGCAGGCTTTGGGAGTAGCACGGAGGAACCAGTGACACGAGGTTCAGTATCAGAAATTGCTACTGGAAGTTCTTCTAAGAAAGTTGTTGGCAACAGTAGAGAAGACAATAAACAGAAGGTGTCAGGATTTGTCAGAACGCAGAATGTGTTCTCAATATCCAGTTTGCATAAACACGGCGTGAATGGGGTGGGCCAAAAGGAACAGTTCCGTGATTTGGATCATGCTTTAGGGACTGGCAGTAATTGTCAAACAGGCGCTGTTGTGGAGATTAGTATATCTAGAGCTGCATCAGACAACGACTCCATGAAAAAAGAAAGTAATGGTCTTGCACTCAATGAAAGGTTTCTACATTTCGGGGATTCAGGTAAAAGTAGTTCCTCTTACCTGGACATTCTAGATCAAGAGCTCATGAAGCAACAACAGTTCTCAAATCTGCCAAAGGCTCCACATCCTCTAAGGTTATACGAACAAAGTGGTATGAATTATGGTGATAAATCAACATCGGTATCTGCAAAGAACCCTGATCTATTTGATTTGAACGAAAATAGTAAAGAGTTCAAAAGTTCTGTACAATCAACTCGTGAAACAGGAAACACTTCCAATGTGATACGTGTGTTGGCTAAACCTGGAGTTCCGTTGAGTATTCCCATGACAAGCCAGAAACTTGAAGGTGAGATTTGGAAAGGTTCTGCAGCAACTAGTGCTTTTCGACCTACTAAATTGATATTTCAGGCTAGTCAGAGTAGTTGTGCTCCAACGGCCTCAAAGGGGTTCACAGGATTCGACCTGAATGTTGCTGCTACAGAGGATGATGCAGAATCTGAATTGCATTTCGGAGTTGGAAGAAATTCGAATTTCTTGACCCTAGATCCTTCTTCGAAAGTCGAATGTAGTAAAACAGAAAGGGTAGATTTTGACCTTAATTGCATTGGTGACATGTCTCAGGGGACTGCTCTGCCAGCTACATCTGTGAATGCCAGGATTGTAGACTTTCATTTGACTGAAGGCTCGTCAACTGTGGATAAATGTGATGATGGGCATTGGAATAATATACCAAGCCAACATATTGCAAAAGTACCACACACTTCACCCGGCATGTCTTTTACAACTAATTCTGGAGGTCATCATGGCCTTAATGTTGTTAGACCTGCATATTGGTCAGATTTTAGTAACATTCAGTTCTATAGTCAATCTCAGATGCAACCATTCCTGATGACTTCACCTAACGCTCTCCAGCAAGTTGAACAGTTGCAGAAAGTTCAACTACAGCCAAACCTCCCTTATGCTATCCCTGCGTTGCCTCCTCAGAGTTATCCCCCCAGCGGTCCATTCTTCGTATACCCCAATGGTTTAGTTGCATCTAATATACATTATCCTAGCTCTGTGCAGTACTCAGGAGATCCACGAGTACATGCTGCATTTCCTCAAAGAATCCATCACAGTACCGTTCCTTCTAACAATGGAGGACCTCATTTCATGCAGATGGTTCATGGTCATGGAAGAAGCCAGAATGAAGTTGCAGACATCAGGCCATGTAGGGATTTTGTGAATGGAGGAATCTCTGCAGTTAATGGGAGCCCGAGGGACACTAGACAGTACTTTCCTCCCAAATGTCCAACCTACGAAGAGAAAATGAGGGTACCTCCGAAGAGGACAGAACCAGAAGGAGGACATGAAGCGTTACAGCTCAGAACTAGGCAATTAACTTCATGGAAATGAGTATGGCACTTCCCCTGATCTAATCAGGAATAGAAGTTTAGTTTCTCTGACGTTCGACCTTCAGCTTGGGCTTTCAGGTTCCTAATATGCTAACTTCACAATGCAGGAGAGGGGCATGCATTTCATCCAAGGCTTTCAAGTCTTCTGATATGTTTTGAATCATTGTAAATGCCAAGTTTTAACTCATGCCAATAGGTTATGTGCTAAACAAAGAAACAACATTAATATATTCTCTTCTAGTGCAATTTATTGGTTTACTAGTAGTGTTGCATATGTACCTTATCAACTAACATTATTAAGTCTTTTTGAAATCCCTTAACATTTAGCTCTATTCTTGTTCGCTTGTCACTCGACTGAGCATACGAGGATACTCAATGTGAACTATTTCCATACTCTTGTTCAAATCAATTTGTATATATTTATAATCCATTTAAGAAATTTGTATATTTACTTGCAATCAATTTTTATATTATATTATGAAAATTTTGTAAAATAGCAATTTGAGAAACCATCCCTTTACACGTTCACACACAACTGAACATTTTATACACTGTATAGGCTATATGGACTCAACAAATTGCCCCAATGCACAAGCACTAGTAACAGAAAGAGTAGCAATGAGAATGTAACATCATATATACATACAAGATGCATTTAATTCTCTAATATTGTACAAACTGTCTCAAAACTAGTCTACATAAATGATCGCCTTTCGTGAAATGATGAGGGGACCTCTTCGCGGAGGATGTTTAGCTCATTCATCCCTTGGGTAGCTTATCTTCCCCGATGATCCATCTCGTTAACTGGCTAGGATCACCAGCCATAGCTCTACAAGGCTTCGGGACAATCCCGAGATCTGTCCCCATTTTCTGAAACTGCTTCATAGCAGCTTTCATCTCTGCTTCAATGGCTGAGTCATCCCTAGAATCAACTACCCCTAAAGAAAGGAGATCAGAATAATATTTTTCCTTCTCCGAGTCTTGACCAAGTAATTCCATAGAAGGGCCCTGCTTTTCATCAGGAATCTTCAGTTGTAGCAAAAATACAATTCAAAGTCGAAAGCAAGAGAAAAAATAATAAAAACCCGCTCATATATATATTTTCGTTTCATCACATCCCTTTTAGTTG
Source organism: Echium plantagineum (assembly GCA_003412495.2). NCBI lineage: Eukaryota > Viridiplantae > Streptophyta > Magnoliopsida > Boraginales > Boraginaceae > Echium > Echium plantagineum. Next base: position 25,035,754 of record CM016563.1, on the reverse strand, counting down.
ATGGATACGAAATTATGAATAGTCATCATAAAAACATCAATGTCCACTAGGCATGTAAATTTCATTTAAAGTGCCTAGTTAGATAAAAGCATGATTTCTAAGTAGAAATGTCGGAAATGTAAATATTGACTAAGTTCATTCGTTTTAGAAGTGAAATTAATTAACCTGGATAAGTTGGGTATAATGTCTGTAAATCTCACTGTTCTCATCTTGATCACCAAGCAATGTGCCACCGTACCAACCATTAGCATCATATCCTGAGGTCATTGCAAGATAACTGCCAAACAAGAAATATAATGATTAGCCTCAAGTTACCTAATAGGCTTTAACATTTTGTTTCACATTATTGATAAGAGTTTTCCCTCCCGTCAGCTTCAGATTGAACAAATTTGCATGTGGTAGCTTCCAACTTACTGAGCATTACCACTATCTAATGTGAAAGAGCAAAATCACCGTGCATGAATTGCAAGGGCTAGATTCACAATAGTGTATTATTACCTTTGGTAAACATCCTCTTCTTTACTGTGAGAGACAGGAGTGAGCCAGCTGAAATCAACGGCACAGGTATTTTTCTCTTCTTGACCATCTCCATTTTCAACTAGATATGAAGCCACCTTGAGAGCTGTGTTACTATTGCTTTCGTACTTTTTTTGGCCAAAAATCCAATTCGGGGTCTTCAGTTGTATTTCACTAAATAATTGATGTGAAGGTCAGGCAACATTTCACATGTTATATAATTATAAGACGGAAAAACAATTTACCAAAGCATCAACAAGAGATTAACTGAGTGGTGCAGCAAGACATATGCAGCTGTTAAGGTTGTGCTAGAATCATACAATTAAACATGTAGTGGGAATTTTCTGAAGCAAGCGTAAAAATGCATAAAATCAGAATATTGATACGGTCCTTTTCCGCAGAAAAGGGGAATCTTGTGTTTTAAATAAAAGCAGAAGTAATGTGGATTATTCAAGAATCGAAGTCGATTTGCTTATTCACAATGAGAGTGGACCATAATACACAATCACGAAATCTTGCGCTTAAAGGCATATGAGAGAAGGACCGCTAGACACTATACATACGTTTGAACAGCACAGAACCAGTGTGTTCAGAACAACAAGTCAAAACGAAAAAGCCTTAAAATTGGCACTTACGCTGCATCTGGAGCCACTCCATAACTACCAGATTTCTGGTTAACTTCACTGCAGAGCCTAACATCCGTGATAGAGCTGCAGGTTCTTTCTATTAACTTGCCAAATGAAGTGTACTTCATGCGGGAGAAATCCTCCCTGCAAGCTGGAACAGGAGCAAGAGTAATCTTTGCTCCTTTAGGCTTAGCATCAGCTGGAAAACTGCAAGTTGGTGGTTGTAACAAGGAAGTATTAATAGAAATAGCGGATGTGTTTTACAATAAAAGAAGTCCAAATGAGATAAACCCCCACAATAGGAATCACAGATCAAATGTTAAATATAATCATTCATAACATTCCTCTCCTTGCCACAGTCTTTAATCAGATAAGGATTTGGTTTAATAAGTCCTCAACCTCCCAGAAATATGAAGATATCAAATCAGATAAATCAAGATAGCTATAGTGAAAGTTGAGGTATCGAAGTGTAAGAATCTAGATACACAAACTTCAAGATACAAACTTTCAATTTTCGCATACCTTGTCCAGACAAAATAACTCATACATGCACAACTATGCATGTTACTGACCCTAACTGAAGCAAATTTAGCAACATAAATTACCTGTTCTCTACTAGAAGATCATCGCCAATACCAGACACATGTAGATAATAATCAGAGTCCAGTTCCCATAATGCGGGTTTTCCTTCTTGTGGCTTAAAATAACCAAGGAATCTGTTGGAAAAAAATGCAGAGTGAGGAGGATATAAAGTCTCAAGGAGATAAACCTTTCAGAAATGCTTACTACTGATATATGGATCAAAGCCCAGTTAACAGATTTCAAAGAGTATATGTTAAATTTCAGTTGATATCAGATTCATGACAATAGCTGTGGACTTTACAGGTTTATTGCATCTTGCTTTTCACCATCTGTGTACGTATTGCTGTAGTATCGCTTAATAGACTTCAAGAATTCCTTGGATTGGGTGGTAGCTTTCCACTTCCCTTGCCTCTCTCGAAACACCTGGATAATATACACAAGAGAGTTTTACTAAATCTAAAGTCCGTGATTCCCATGTCAACAGAAATATACAAGAAAATAAGTTGTACTTTTAGTAACGATATTCAACAATGAACTATTATCAACATACAGTGTTGTGAGCTTCAGAGCCACCATATTGTTGGGCTAAAGCGTCCCCCATGCTCTGATACATATCCATTAGAGCTGCAGCAATGCTGCTATCAGCATCCACTTTAGGTTTGTCAGACAAACCCATTGCATGAAGCTGGCGACCTAAGGCTTCTAGACCATAGGCATATTGTGCAACATTTGTACGATCCAGGCAGTCTATGCAATTGGTACGCAGAACTCCACTTTGGAACTGTGCCCTAGCATTATTATCTTTTGCTATCTGTTGACCACCATCAGTTTCTTTGTCTTGTTTAAGTAAGGAATTCAACATATCACCATTGCTACTAACTTTTGTGAGATCTACCGAGTTGACTCGTAAATCTCTTAGCGAAGCATCCCTGCAGGAGGTAGCAAGTGAGAGACGGATGTAGATCAGGAAAACAACATTCAAAACATCCAATACTAAAGACCCAAAGCACATGGCATGTTCCTTCATCAGCTTCCTTTCAAGTTAAAAAGAAAGTGGAGCTCATGCAATGTAGAAGACTACAACTCTAGAGAGAACTGATTTGAATTTCTCACAGGCAATGCCAATGTTTCTGAATCGTGGTCTATGACTACAAATAACATGTACCTAGCAGTGCTCGTCCGACTGAGTTGAGTTTGTTTCTTCACAACTAAAGGCTTCCCGCTGTAATAAAATCCTGTCAAATTAAGTGCTTCACTAGCAACACCGCCTAAGACAGCCAAAACATTTGCAGATTTGCTTGAAAACAAAAGAAAAGTAAGTTCATAAATAGTAAGAAAAGTATGACAGATGCAAGAAATTAAAGAGTAAGTAAAATAATAAAAACCTCTTCGCGAATTTGTTGAAGTCCCAGTGGATGAATTTTAGGTGACTTTCTTCTGGGAGGATTTGATTTAGGTACCCTACAGCATTTGCGAATTCCCTCCTCAACATCATCTCCCGTGGCCTTTTCTCGAATGTCTGTAACAAGAACAACCTTCTCTGAATAATGGGGATATGGTTCACATTGATGAATGTCTAATTGAGAATTCTATTGCTATATCGACATATAAAATATCTTTGGGTCTCTACATAGTCAATGAACATTAGCATATTGGAATTAAGCCATCAACTGCTATAAAAATTTATCTCTGAACGAACCTTAATTAGATTGAGAACAATAATTGGGTTCCCATATCTCCTGGCAAGATCCTCAAAATGCAGTTTAGTTGACTCATAAGTAGGATCATATCTTTGCACTTGCACAACATATAAGTGGCATCAGAATATTTGTGTGTGCACATAATATATAATCGACACCAAAGTCCAAAGAACAAGAGACCAAAAATTAAACCTTACATATGATATCAGGTTTAGGACTAAATTTTGAAGCTTCTTGAGACCAAAAGAGAGGTATTGAACCTCTCATCTGAACAACAGAAGTCATTTTTCCCTTGCTAGATCCAGCTTCTTCATCCAGAACAATTTGTTCTGTTTCAACGTCATTTGCCACCCTTCCACGATCATTAACCCCTCTTTTTAAGTAGCTGTAAGTAAAAAGGAAGTGTCCAATTACTGATGCATCATGAAATACACAATAACAAGTGTAACACCCAGAAGCCATAAATGCAGACATAAAATAACAAATTAAGTTTTCTCCCTATTGTAGAAAGATATGATTAATTTTACGCCACCAAACAACAAGTCCACTGAATGGAGAACGCCTTACTTTTTATATTACTGCCAGGTCTACTTGTAAGTCAACTTTTCACTCATAAAATCTACACTTTTTCACATTGGTAGGGGGGAAGGGGGGAGGTTAACTCTCTAAGATGTTGAGTCTGTCGCTCTAACCATCAAAGCAATCATAAGCTCGAGACATATTTATAAACAATACTTGAAAAGAAATATTCTAAATAGATCAATGGCAAAAATGTAACATTGATAAGTTTATTAAGAGACTGAAACTAAGAACAATTAACCTTCAGGATACACATAAATGAATATGGCAAATAGAAATTATAAGGATGCATACCGTGTACCAGCGAAGTGTCGAGACCGTCTAGAAATCAAAGAGACACTGAAATCTCTTCCAAAAATTGACAATCTCTCCTGCAATATCAAATACACCAGATTCTATCTAAGATATATGCCTAAGGCACGTGCTTCAGTGGTATATATTGTTTAGAACGTCGCAGGAGCAGATAATAACTTTGCATTAATGGCATCCCACTATTTAATCAAAAGGTTCGGTAAGCCAGCAGCGATCAGGTGGACTTAGCTATTCTGCACCATGAGATAACAAGTGTACGAGGAGTCGAGGAACCTCAGGTTCATCTAAGGGTATGACACCATGAAAACATACTCCATCAGTTCTAATTTAAGTGAGTTGGCTGACTAGATATTATTTGAGATCCAACAGAGCACTTTGCCCTTATGCCTAGCTAAAAATTGGATTCCTACGTTCTATCTGCAATTTCCAAGTCTAAAATTAGATCATGGACTCATGGTATTTTAGCTAGCCCAGATCCGATATTAAGGGAGTTCCGATTAAAGTGCCACACAGCTTCTATTTTAGCTTAAATTAATTTCATCCACCTAGCGGAACACCCACATGCACCCATACCGCCAAACCACATCTCTTTACTTCCAGTCTAGTTAAAAAATGAACAAAGAATTTAAACGTTTGTTCCCATTACATATCGAATACATCACACTTAATCATATATATCATTCAATAATGGCTTAAATGACCAAACTACTTTGAACTCTATTAACATCTATAATTCCAACGTTATAAACAAACCACTAACTCTAATAACCTCTATAGCTGTGATCTCGAAATCTCACCCAAATATGATCTTTTATGTACCAGTAACACTATACAAAACCCTCACAGCATGTACATCACTACTTTCCAATTGTCATAATTAACAGACTAACACTTTACAACTTCAGAAAATGTATAAAAAAAGATTCCTTATGATAGTTGGAATCGTTCTACCTTCTTCTCTGTCGTCTCCGTATAACTTGAAGATACAAAACAAGAAAAGGTAATTACCTGCTGAAAATGCCCATGAACCAACGCAATTGTCCAAACAGTATTATTGCACCGCGAACGTATTTCTTGAGTTAGAAAAGCATTCCACACAAATATATTTTCATAAGGAATCCCTTCCTCTCCCATGGACAACACATTTTTTTGCAAACTTTGCATCATAGGGTACGTATAGCTATAGAAAAAATCTTTAGTCAACTCCACACTTGATAAGAGCTTCTTGTACCTACAATTGTGGAAGATTGTCAACAGCCATGCCATATTACTATACTCACTGAAATATAAAACAATAATATACGTGAAAGTAGGCAATCATGTTTTCCCAACTGACAACATGCAAAAGATGCAAACATCCAGAGGAAACATGTGTTTCAACACAGACGTGTGGTATCTCGTTTTATCTGCTAGCCAGTGCAGAACTACTACAACGTAGCACACTGAAGATATTGGCCCGACTATCCAACTATAGAGCCCGACCAAGCCATGATGATGCCAAGATAAAAGACTTCACACTTAGGGTCAACAAAAGTGTGTTACTTTTGGTGATCTTCTATACACAACAATATAAAAAACTTCACAGATGCAATCAACAACTATTGTACTATAGAGCATATGCTATAGAGCCCCACCAAGCCATGATGATGACAAATCTTATCTCACTGAGAACTAGAATATATATGTTAAGCTTTCATGATTGAACAACTATCGAAGACTTCAATCATATAGAAGGTCGAGAGAAATATCGTGAAAGCTAAAAGTGTGAACTTTCTTCAGCATAAGTCACCAATAATAATATTGTTGCACATGAGTACTCCAATAACGAATTAAACTTCAACAATCAGACACAAGACATTCAAACTACACAAAAAGACAACCTTAATTTTCAACGAGAACACAATAGAAAGAGGTAAATATAATATTTTACCTCAATTCCGTTTTTGAATGAGATACATCTGATAGAACGGATACATGTGGAATAGTAATAATTTGGCTTTCATCTATACAGTATATTGCATGGCCACATATACTCCCAATTTGCCGCCTCTTCGTCACTATTACCAAGTAATAAGCCTCCAAAAATTTAATACAACCTGAGAAATGACAACAAATCACATCATATAAAAAAATCATGGTACGTACTTAAAATGATAACATCAAGAATTATATGGACAGGTAACGAAAGACTAACCAGCAATGCCATAAACTTTAGCAACTGGGGTCAATCCTCCAGTAGCTCGGTTTCCCTCAGCAATTCTCTGCAGCAAACTCTTAATTTCCTGAGCTGTATACACTACGGGGTCTTCACTGATGTTGAGATCTGATGCCTCCATCCTATCAATCTTTAAGACTCGGAAAAACCTTTTGTTCCTATCACTCCCGATAAGATAGAACCTCTGCATAGAAAATGTCAAGAATATACTATAATAACAGGAACTGCTGGAAAGGAGATAATTATCCAAAATTTTGTTTTTTCACTTTTAACAACATAAAAGTCCAATATATGCTATGCAAAGTTTAGGTAAACAAGTCATAATTAGCCCCATAAGTTGCCCAAATAACAGGAAAGATAACAGATACAGAAGCCACTGCTAAACACTAAAATAACCACCACATGAATAGCAAAAGCAAAACAGAATAATTGTTGATCAATTACTTCAACTTCAAAATAAACGAACACAACTTTCACCGATATTCTATTTCAGCTGAAAACTGCAGAAAATGCTAAAGCAAAAGAGAGTAATCGCAACAAAGTGTACAAGTTTCACCAAAATGTCAATTAAGCTTGGCCCATAAAACGCTAAAGTAAACAGTATAACTTTTCTTAATCAAACTTCAGTAAAGACACATCAAAATCTATAAATCAGCAAAATTATCATTATGCTATACACTTGTTTCTTTGAACACAAGGAAACTAGAAGACACTAACTAACCGTAATGCGAAATTAATCAAGTACTACCTCCATCGCTAAAAGATCATCTAGCATGATTTTTAATTGTCAAATTAACAAACCTAGCAACCTTCAGCGACACAGAATCATATTAATAGCAAACAACAATAAAAATCCTAACTATTATTATATTTTTCATCAATTTCTTCTACAAACTCGCATATTGAAGTTCAAAATCTACAAATTCAACAAATGAAAGGGTATGATAAATATACTATCTTTTGATATATTTTTTGATCAATTACAATCCAAACTAAAATATTCAAGTTCAAAATAAATAAATAAACAAATAAAGAAACCATCTTTTTCAATATATTTTCCATAAAACTAAAATATTTTGCATCAAATACAATACAAACTAAAATATATGACTTCATAAAAAAAAAGTCAACCAGTTAACTAGCATAATTCGTTAAAAGTACAATATTTTCATATGATTTTCATCAAATACTATAACAACTGAAATACTGTAATTCAAAATCTTATCATTAAACTACTGGACAATCTTTTTGGAAGTTAGGGAGTATTTGATCATCAATTTAAATAAACCCAAATTTACCCAACAACAAAATATTATTAAATCATAATAATAATCATACTAATAATTAATAAAAATAAAATTACTTACAGCACGAGTTTCATAAAGACGGAATTTTTCCAGAGAATAAACATTGGGAGAGTGAGAATGAGCTCTGCTACTCATCTTTTTTTAAGAAAAAATCAAATCGAAATTCCAATTTGTTTTAACTTTCATTACACCATCACAATTTTCATGTTTATAAATCATTAGATGAAGGAACTTTCAATTAGGGGCGAACTAGTAATTCCCTCCATTTTATTTGGCTTTTTTTCATATAGGCACCTCAAGTATTAGTATTTTTCAAATTGCAACTTAAAGTATTTATCTTTTCAAAATAAGCATCTCGACCCTAAATTTAGCACATGAACTTTCGTGTTTCAGCCTTTTCAGTTTTTCACACTTTTCAGCATTTGACTTCGAAATAATACTTAATCCAAGGCAAGTTAGTCATATTGAAAATATGATTTTCTTAGAGAAAAAAATTCAGGAAAAGTTCATATGTTAGTCTAAAAAAAGACATTTTTACGCATGAATAATAAGGAAAAAGTTCATGTGTGAGTCCAAAAACCTTTCTTCCTAATTTACACACACCCCCCCCCCCCCCACCTCTACCATCACTGACCACCGACACAAGTACAGCCTCAATAGTCCATCAACACCTCCATCTGTTATCATCATTAAACATCCCCCCAGCCCACGGGGCATAGCTCAAATAGTAAGGGACTTCACTATAAGAGTGTGCTTCTCCACAAGTGTGTGGGTTCGATCCATGGCAGGTGCATGAGTAACTCTGCATTTGTTCAAGGGAGGATCTACTCAAGGGTGGTTACCCGGCCTACTCTGGGCACTCTTGAGGTGGAGTACCGAGCCGCTAGAGGTACATCCCGGATTCACCTCCTATGTTGGGCGATGGGCTAGCCAAGCGGGGGCGCCTTAAATTAAACATCCCCCCACACACAACCAACTTTGTCTTACCAACATCCATTAACCCTCTCGCAACCAAAGGACTATTATACCCTTAATACTACTCCAAATGATATGGGACATATTCTAAAATATTTTACATAATTAAAATAAATCCCACCTCTTCTCCTTCAACATGCCCACCCCCGCCCATACACGTAGCCCCCCTAACCCTACCCTTGCCCCTTAAACTTTCATCAACATATTTCCCCTCATGATGTCCCTTCAATGTTTAATTAGGAAATATGACATCATCCATAAGCTACAATCTCGACTTTGTCAGATGATATTTGTCCATCTACTTTTTCGCATAAGCTTTCATATGCTTATCTGTATTTTCTCTCCTTGGAGAGCTCTTTGGCAAGCTTCTTGTACACAGATGCCAGTTTCTTGAGCTATTTCCTTTCATATTACCGCCTTTTGCATTTAGATCAAGAATGTGGCCTCAACTGTTTGGTTGTTAATCAAGAATGTGGGCTCAATTTTTGAGCTCATATACATTGGTGGCATGATAAAGATGAGATCCCAAAATGAATTTTCAACCTTTGTGACGGAAACATGGAAGTTGGAGATGTTGAATTTTATCATTAATGGATTATTTAATATTGAAAGATACATGGGGAGGGGGAAGAATGTTGATGAAAGTTTATGGGTTAGGTGGGGTGTGTTGCAGAAGAAGGAGTGAGATTTATTTCAATTATGTGAAATATTTTAAAATGTGTCCCATACGCTTTTGGTGTAGTGTTAGAGGTATAATAGTCATTTTGTTATTAAAATTGAAAAAATTGACCAAGGACATCGAGAAAAAAATAGAATGTTATGGGACACATAGAAAAGAAGCTAATGGTTCATGGGTAATCTCCCAAAAAGTCATTTCAAGATTTGGGTGAATCTATAATTGTTTCTATTTTTATATACACCATTTATTTTGGTTGTCATAATAAATTGATAAAGTTGATGAAATTACTTTTCGTCTAATTATTTGATAAATATAAATTGATGATGTTGAATTTGTTTTTGGCGCGTTTCATTTTCTTACGTTATTTTATTTTTTCTCAATCAAAAAATTATAATTGAATTTGTCTTGTAATAATCTCATGTTATTTTATTTGTATTTTTAAACATGTTTCGTCACCTTAATGTCTTATAATATAACTTGTTTTGACTTTCACATTTAACATAATGGTATTTTTGTTTTCATTAAATTTTTGTTAATTGAAAAAATCTTCATTCACATTTTTTAGAATTTCAGGAAATATAAGACCCAGAAGAATAGATTTATCTACATTAATTGTGAAGTCATTACATCTAAATATGTTTTACTATAATTTAGCTAAAATATTTTTCTTAGAGGTAAAATTATAATAATTCTAACTCCCTCCTTAATGAAATTCAAAGGCTTCACCACATGGAGTAAGGGGTGTTAGGATCATCAACAAACCATTCAGTTACTCCACCCCAATTGTTATATCCATATGAGAATAATACTTTTTTAGGAATGAAATGGACGCTCTACTTTTGATTGAAGATAGTTGAAAATATTTTAATTAGGAAAATCGTCGTTTAATCGTCGAACAAAATTCACATGGAAAAAATAAGGCTTGTTCACTATTTGCCCCATATACTATCGTTTTAGTATTAATTGATGTTTTTTTTTGCAAGTTAGATGTGATTAGAATAAAAACATTAGTAAAACATGAACATTTTCAACAATAATAAACATATAAATAATCTTTAGCAAAACAAATATAAATATATTCAATAATTTGTTTACGCACAAATAATATACTCCCTCCGTTCTCTTTTACTTGTCGTTCTAGCCTTAAATTTTTGTTTCCAAATACTTGTCATTCTAGCATAATTAATTACAAATTTATATTTTCAATGTACCTTTTAATTACTTTTTACATTGAGTTTATCAATCAACCAATTATATAGTGTCAATTGATTGTAATTTTATATTTCCAATGTACTTTTTGACTCTCTTTTACTTTTTCTTAATCTATGTGCAAATAGCTAGAACGACAAGTAAAAGAGAACGGATGGAGTATTAAAAAAGGACATATATAGTACATTTTATAATGGACAGTACTTATCACAATTATTAATAATTGTGAAAACAAAGAGTAACACGTTATTCATTACAAATTAAGAAGAATAGATGTGTAATTCAAATACAAATTTGATTGTGACTTGTGCGCAATGATAAAGTGAATTTAATAAGAAAATTTCTACAAATGTCAAATTGGAAACAAATAACTAAAGAAAAAAAAATAGATGTGAAAAAAAATTACGGCAACCATGAGTGGCTGGTGTTATGTGTGTTTTTTATTTAGCTTTTATTAAATAGAAGCGTGTTTTTTGAAGAGAGATAATTTTGATAGAGGAAAATAATTTTAGGTTGGGTTTTTTAGTCTAAAATAATAATAATAAAACTATTGATTTGTTAACCTAGCATTACCCACCGATTTGGGGGTGAATGATTTGAGTGTGAATATGGGTGAATGTGTTACCCTACATTAACCTAGATTCACCTACATTAACCTTGATTGTTATTTACTTTTGGTTCCAAACAAGGCGAATGATTAAATTCACCTAGGTTCACCCCAATCCAAACGGACCAAAGTATAAGGAACAATATTAAAATATTTTACATAATTAAAATTAAACTCTCACCTCTTCTTCTTCTTCAACACACCCCACCCCTCACCGCTATCCCATCCGACCTTCCACCAAATCCGCAACTCAAAATCCAAATCCAAATTTCTACCTTTCCCAAACATTAAATTATAATAGTGACCAGGGTTACGGTTGATTTTCTGTTGAAGTATACTCATTTTGGGGAGTTTGATACATATGGGGATTAACGAATGAGTCTTTTGGCAAGTTTGGATCAGTTGGGCTTCATTTGTGTGTTCTCGTCACTAATCTTGGAGGACTTATTATCTACTTGATTATCATTGATTAGTTTTTTTTAATGGATTTTGAATATACCATTAATTGAATATTTTTTGTTTTAGGACTATCTTTATCAAGATTGTACTTTTATTGCTACTATTATCAAGGTTGTACTTTTATTGCTATCATTATCAAGATTCTCATAATGGTCGAATTTTAGAGCTTATTAGATGGTTGTATCTTTGCCGTTTGAAGAGAATAGTGTGGGGTTCGAGTTTGGGTGTATGGTTAAGGTAATGGACGGTGAGAAGAGGGTGTGTGCTAAAACTAATGAAAGATTGAAACTTAATTCAAAGAAGCCGAGAACACGACATTTTAACTCCATTGTGCACTCTGCATATTGGAATTTGGTTCTCGACACCCCCTCCCCTCCCGAGAATACCACCCAGGAGGCGATGACGTTAAGAATGAGGGTCGAAAGCGTCAACAAATTGAGGAGTGAGGGAGTCGCGAGACATTAATTGGTAAATCTCAAGGGTAAGGTCATGCAGGTGGGGTGGATGTTTATTGGTGCATCAATAATAATGCAGGTGTTAGTTGTGATATTCTTGATCAAACAGGCACATTTAATGAAAATCACCTGAAGAATTTACGGTTTGAGTGTTTGGATTGCAATCTCATTTTTAATTCTTGTGGTGGTGGTAGTTTATGGTGTGTGTGAGGTTGGGGTGTCTTGAAGAAGAAGGAGTGATGGTTAATTTTAATTATGTAAAATATTTTAATATTGTCCTATATGCTTTGTAATAGTGACAGAAATATACGAGTAATAGTCATTTTATCATTTAAAACTGGAAAAAGGGGTATAGGGGCACCTAAAAAATGATCAGAAGTATAAGGGCATATTGAAACTAAAACGATAGTATAGGGGGCAAATAGTGAATAAGCCAAAAAATAAAAGATATCCGTCACATGCCACATGGAATTACATGGGATGTGCCCCCTCTAGTAGTTTCTCCCAAATCAAGAAACCCAAAAAAACCCAAATCATCAAAACCTCCCATTTCAAGAATCCAAACTCCCCTCACCAATCTCTCAAATCCCACACAAATCCACCCTCTACCACCTTCAATCCATGGAAAAAGACGACCCAATCGGTTCATACTACCTCTCCCTATGGCGTACTCGAGCGAAAGCCGCCGCCAAATCACCGATTTCCCAAGGAGAAGTTGTACTTCTTGATGAAGAAGTAGATGAAGAGATGCCATCTGAACTCGATACCGTGAATAGCTCTGGTGGGTTTTCCATTGTCGGGCCGGATAAATTGTCAGTCAAGTATCCCAGTAACCATTTACATGGGCATGATGTGGGGGTTGTGCAAGCCAATAAGCCGGCCCCGTCGAAGAGGCTGTTGTTTTACTTCGAGATTACTGTTAAGAATGCTGGGGCGAAAGGGCAGGTGGCTATTGGGTTCACTGCTCCTGGCTTCAAATTGAGGAGACAACCTGGGTGAGTGTCATTTATAGAATTAGTGTTCGAGTGATAGTCTTGATCACATAGAAGTTATATTTAGCGTTAAGGCGATGATCTTGATCCAAATTGAATTATATGTGTCGATTAATAGTTAGTATGATTTATACTGCCTCCATTTCAAGAATATTTGCTATGCTTGAAGTATATTGTGGGCTTCAAATTGGGGAGACAACCTGGGTGAGTATTGATTTATGATTTATTTGCTACTACCCCCAAGTCTAATATAATTGACATTTTCGTGTTTCAGTGTCGAGCTTTGACCATCAATTATTGTTTAGTTATCTTCTGGAAAATTACCACAAGATACTATTATGAAAATAGTTTTAAAGACCAATGATATCAAATTTAAGTGTTTATTAGAATAATGAATAAAAAGTAGTTGATGGTAAAAAATTAACATCGAAATACGTAAACTTCATAACGAATTGGAGGGAGGATCTACTGTTTCAAGACAGTGTCAGGTTTCGATTGTTTTATGAATTTGGTGGAATTCATATATAAAGATGTAATTTTAAAACTAATTTAGTGTTGAAGAGATAATATTGATTCAACTCGAAGTTATGTGTGTCAGTTAAGAGTTAGTATGGTATAAAGAGGTGTTGTTTTACTTTGAGATTAGTGTGTAGTGTACTAGTGTGTTGGGGTTAAAGGGCAGGTTGCTAGTAGGTTTATTTCTCCTGGGTTTAAATTGAGGAGACAGCTGGCTGAATATTGATTTAAATGAACTAATGTAGTGTTGAAGTGATAATCTTGATCAAAATTGAACTATTTTTTAATATATAAATGATTGTTGAGGCTAAAAGTGCTTTATCAGGATGTGTGCAAATTTTCTATTTTGTACTTAATTAATGAGAGATAATTTATTGCACTTTGAGATGAAAAGTGAAACTTTATATGGATAAAAGTGTAAAGGTAATGAAAAAACATCACTGTTATTTAAAACAATCAATTATTTTGTGACAATATTTTTTGTCTAAACAAATACGGAGGGAACACTACCTATGTTTTAAAAAGATAGTGGGGTGTGATTTGGACTTCTGAATTTGGTGAAACTGATTTAGTCTTAAAGTGATAATCTTGATGCAATTTAAAGTTATCTGTGGAGATCAAGAGCTCGGATGCTATATACTCCCTCCATTTCAAGAATATTGTCTAGTTGGGGTTGTTTCCTTGAAATCGGTGTAATTTCTAACCGAATGTTTTCGTAAAACTATTCTAATGTGGAAATGATAATTTTGGTTCAAATAGAAGTTACATGTGTCAGTTACCTTTGACCATTGAAGTTCAAACTAGACTATATATGTGGGATGGAGGCAGCAAATGTTTCTTCAAATGATCTATACCAGGATTAATTTGTGGGTTTGTTAGGTCGATGATGCAAGCTCAGATTTATAATTGAGGGTATTAAGCTCAGATTTATAAACCCAATTTTTTATGCAACCAACCACTTCATAGTTGTGAATCACTCGCATTGGGTGTGATATTATATAACTGTATTGTAATAGTGGTGTGAATCCCTCACACTGGGTACTACAGCTAAAAAAACTCTTCTAACTTTTTTCTCCTACAGTTGGGAAACAAATAGCTATGGATATCATGCAGACGATGGCCTGCTTTATCGTGGACAAGGAAAAGGAGAAGCTTTTGGCCCCACTTATACCACTGGTGACACGGTTGGTTGTGGCATTAATTATGCCGAGCAACAATTATTCTTCACGTAAGTTGTTAACTTTTTTCTGCTCTTGCTGAATTGCTGTTATTAAATCTAATATGAATCTTTGCAAGTATCATGTATTTTACTATTATTTCTGTGAGACTCTCCTATTGTCCGTTTTCTTTCCTTCTGTTTCTGAGTGTTCTAACTGTTTTTCGATTCTCATCAACAGGAAAAATGGGGAGATAATAGGAAGTCCTGTGCCCAAAGAGGTGAAGGGCCCGTTATTTCCTACAGTTTCTGTTCATAGTCAAAATGAGGAGTAAGTAGTACTTGCTTGCCAATTCATGGGTTGAATTTGTCGCCTGTTCCTTCTCTTGTTGTTGCACCTGTGTGACAACATATTCCATGTACATTTTTATACTAGAGTTTTGTTGGCAAGCTTCTTCAATGTTTTGAGAACACAGTCAGTTTAGTTTTTATTTTTGATCCACAAACATCATGTTATAGTGCTCATGTTTAGTTGAAGTTGAATTGTTATTATTTATTTCTCATTCTTTATGACAAGGGATTATGATATTGTATCCAGAGGATAATCACGTTCCATTCCACATCATTAACTACATATCAACATTTTTATTTAAAATAATGAAAATATTGGTGCATGGCCTGCCCCAAACCTGTAAATACTATCATATAACCACCATAATTATCAGTATATAAAGAGTAAGATATGTTACAATTTAGCAATTGATGGTCCTGATGATATTAAGTAAAACATTTGAAACTCAGCTTCTCAAAATGCCAAACATTGAGTAGTCATATGGTGTTTTATGCATCCCTTTCTTTCCTCTTTCTTTCACATCTCGCAATTATTTTGCAGTCTTCATCACCTGTGCAAACCTGTTGTGGAAGATGCTTTTTCTCGCTTCAAACCTAGCTAACACTTACTTTTGTTCATTTTTCTGGCATTTTAGTCATATTCTGATTGGTAATTTTATGCTCCCTACCTTTGTTACAATTGATATACTATGGCAGGATAACAGTTAACTTTGGCAAGGACCCCTTTGTCTTTGATCTGAAGGTAACTAACGGTTACTTCTTATTTCTTCTCTGTTTGTGAATGAACATTTAATCATTTAGAACTGATCTTAATTGGTAAATCTTTTACCAATCCTAGGATTAGATTTATTTCATCCATTGAAGCTTCATGTGGGTGTTAATATATGGCTACAAATTTCTTCTAGCATATATGAAGTTTTATGAGGAATATTGCCGGAAATAGAGGTTCAGTTTGTATATAGATCTTCTTCCTTACTTTGATATGTAGTATAAGTTGTGGGGAAATAGAGGTATTGGCAGATATCTCATTCGTCTCTAATGCATCTGTCTAATGTTGGATAAACATATCGATGTTAGCTGATGTCGAAATATGCTTGCTAGTTGATTCTTCGAGAATTAAATGTTACTATAATAAGCTTCTATCTGCTGTGTTGTTAGTTATTTACTTCACATAAGTACTTCTGTTTGCTCGTTTTTGAAAGAAAGACGGATATCATTATGGATTATGATGTTTTTGAATGTCGATAACTGAATTAAGTATATAATACTGGATAATGAGGTATTCACTTCTCCACTTAATTATTAGGATTTTGAAGCACGGATCAGGGCAGATATACAGTCGAAGATTGGAGATATTTCTATCCCACAGAACACAAGTTATGGGTAAGCCATACTCCGACTGTGTATTTTTTCTAACATCTTTTTCCTTATTTCTAGCAACACCATCTACCTTAATCCTTTCTTAGTAGTGTAGTATTATAAATTTGCCACCTTCACTTTGTTCACCCATATTTTTTGTTTAAAACTTTTTTTTAACTTCACACGAAGGTGTAATAACACGTTTACTCTTAAGTCTTCCACTTTCCTTAGTTTCTGTAAATTGTATAGGTGGATAATTAAGATTGAACAGAGGAAGAGAAATATAATTTTTCTTGATGAAGGCATATTCAATAGAAAGTTAATATGCTAAAGAAGAAACTGGACCTGCTGATTGATCTGTGCGTATTTTCTTTTCGTATACGACAGCAAGTCGTGCTTGTTATCGTCCAATGTTGACATTAGTAAGCACTAGGAAGTTGGAAGAAGATTTCCCTTAGTAAATTCTCTTAACTAGTATTTTTGGCACAATCATTGCTTGTGCATCATAATAATCTTAATTTAATTCAACTTACAGGGAAATTTATACATCATATATAGGTAGATTAGTAACTATTTTATAATAAAAGGTCAAAATTATGAGCAGTTACTTTTTAAGTTGGTTAATTAAATTTGGAAAAGTGGCAATTAATAATGATGCCACATGGCTAGCTTGAATGGCTTTCTAGGCTTTATTAAATTATTCTAGCCACATGCACAAACAATGATTAATTTCAAGAGTCCATCTCTATCGACGCCATGTTCAATACTAATAAACTATGGCTTCTTTATGTGTTAACCCCGCTAGATTTGATGTCTGGCTCTTCTGTTAAGATCGATCTGAAGTATGAGATGGGTTTGAATGCTTAGATGTCTTAGAACTTTAATTTTGTGCGTAGCATGTGCTAAATGTTCTGCTGTTGCAGAACATAAACATGGTGTGTGTGGTGGTAGGCAGTGATATGTTTATTTTGCATGTAGGATTGTGAGGTCCTATTTACAACATTATGGGTATGAGGAAACACTTGCATCTCTAGAGTTGGCGACCAAGAGTAGCGTTCCCCCCATCTTCCTTATTCACGAAAACAACATGAATGATGAGGAAGAAGTTTATGCATTAAGTCAAAGGAGAACGCTCCGTCAGGTAGAGTGGACCTTAACTATGTTTAACTGTTTCTATACCGGAATTTAAGCGTTAAATAGTCTATATGTATATTCTTATTCAAACTGGCATCATGAATATATAAGTCGGTTTATTTTCATGATCTAAATGAACGGCAAGCTTTCTATTTTTTCTATTTGAAGTTGAGAGGGGATTATGCTGGGGCCTTGGAACCAGGCACTGTCATGATCTAATTTTAGGGCTGATGATATCTTGATCTTCTATTTAAAGTTGAGAGGGGATTATGCTGGGGCCTTGGAACCAGGCACTGTCATGATCTAATTTTAGGGCTGATGATATCTTGATCCCTTGTCTATTTGTATAAACGAGTTTGAGGCATGTCGGTTACTCATTATGATCCAGTATACTTCTATAACCTCCCGAACCTCCCATTTTAAGCAAATTGCTGCATGTAAAGTCGTTCCAATAAATAATTTAATTCGCAATACTTTTGCTTAATTTGGCTTGTGCACTTAAATGTCTCAACTGAATCCTCAAAACTTATCTTGATGACCTAACATGGAGTTTCAATTTGGAACCTAGACAACTATTATAAAGGCTAGAAGCCCATGTTCTGTTTGTTTTCATGTGAGGCTTGTCATATGCACTGTTACATCTAAACTCATGAAACCAACCATCAAGAACCGTTTCCAACTATTGATGGTAGGCTTCTGTGATGGATTACAGATCACCTACCTCTCCTCCCCCTTCCATTTGATCGACTGGGTATAGTGAAGAAATCAGTGGCTAAATTTTCCTAATCACTTAATGAATTAAAGTTTAAATAGGTGGTATGCACAGAAAGTTAACTTTGTCTAGTCTCCCATTTTGCTGCCTTCTTTTGATTTTAATCATGAAATGCAGCAAGTGAGGATATTTTCCTAAGAAGAATGGTGAGTTGATATGTAAATAAGATATTGACTCATTGCTTATACTCTTTTTAATGCAAGTCGTTTTTTATTTAAGCCAAGTTATGTATTGATTGATAAAACCAAGTTATGTATGGCAGGATCCTTAATTGAACTAACTAGTGGAACACGCAAACTCTCTTTAATTCTTGTTACTTTGATATCCGCTTCTTAGTATAATATTGGTGTTCTAGCATTCCATTAGAAGCACCCGATGGGGGTATTTCGTGGTGGTTGGGGTATTGCATGTTCAGATTCTATCACAATTCTTTGACCCATGTGGTTTAGGTATGTGATTCATTCAACTGTTGAATTTGTTCATGCAGCTCATCCGAAGTGGTGATATAGTTAGTGCCTTCAGTAAACTTCAGAGTTGGTATCCAGCGATTGTTCAGGTTGGTGGCAGTAATTATTACATTCTGAGTTCTTCGTTTAGTGTCAATATTTTAGTATGTTCATTGTTAAGGGACAGTTATGTTTGTCCAGCAGGATTATTAAGAATGTAATGGTCTTGTAAATGTGGTTTGAGATCAACCTTGTTAATTAGGCTCTCTTTTTCAGGCCCCGAAAGACCATTGATATGAGACACAAACGATTAGCATATAATTTTATTCAAGTCCTTCGGCTAAATTTGTAGATTACTTTGTCTGTTATACATAATTTTTGCAATTCAATTCAATTCAATTCAATTATTAAAACTGATGAAGTTCATATATAGAAACTGTTACTTATAATGTTGTAAATGGACACTCTGTTGTTTAGAGTAGGATTCATGAAGTTCATTTGCAGCAACTGGTTGGCATGATTGAGTATTAACTATTACGGATGTTATTTAGTGGATTAGTTATTGGCAGAATAGTGTCATGCACTTGCACAATTGACTATATTACAGACTGGTTAGTTTACTGCTTTTCCTATTTTTTTATGCTAGTTTTGTTCTCTGCAGGACGAGAAGTCAGCTATTTGCTTTTTGTTGAACTGTCAAGAGTTCATTGAGCTAGTTCGAGTGAGTGTCCTTTTATTTGCTATACTGATGGAATAATGAGTTTGTTCATGAACTTATTTTACTTGCGATTTCCCGTAATA
Source organism: Echium plantagineum (assembly GCA_003412495.2). Classification (NCBI taxonomy): domain Eukaryota; kingdom Viridiplantae; phylum Streptophyta; class Magnoliopsida; order Boraginales; family Boraginaceae; genus Echium; species Echium plantagineum. The sequence continues at coordinate 25,016,006 of CM016563.1, read as the reverse complement.
ATTCATTTAGAATTAATAATGCATGAACTATTTTTTTCATTATGGAGACACCACAATTCTCTTCGCCTAGTGAATTGAAGGTGGGCTTGTATCACCTATCCTCTGGCAGGGATCTAAGCGACAAGTAACTTATATGGTGCTAATTTTATAATTTTATTTGAGTTTATTATTTGTAAGATGATAAAAATGGTTGAAAGAAGAATCCTGTCGCAATTCATATATCTAGTTCCACTTTTAAAACAGATTAGAACGATAAGAGGTGCTGGAAGCGGATCCTTATATGGGTCCACATGTTCTACTCCCTCTGTTTATTTTTACTTGTTGTTCTAGCCATTTGCATATAGATCAAGAAAAATAAGAAGTACATTGATAATGTTTAAAACTATATCATTGGTTGGTTGATAATTTCATGAGAAAGGTAGTCAAAAAATTCATTGAAAATGTAAAATTACAATTCTCCATGTGAGAATGACAAGTATTTTTGTACAAAATATTGTGCTAGGACGACAACTAAAAATGAATTGAGGGAGTTAATATAAGAGTGACCCAGGTGCATGGACAGAATAATGTACACCATGTATGTTGCAATAACTAGCCAGCAAAGTTTTAATAGCATCTCCATTGCATTGGCATTTATTGACATGAAAGAGTTCTTGCATGAACATGCTTTTCCAACATTCTATCTGGTTTGCACTGCCAACGTTCTCTTTGATTTCGATGCCATCATTTCATACGTTGTACACCTATGTCATAGATTGAAAGTGTAATATTGATTCGCTTGGATTCTGTGCTAACTCTATTTTGTTCTCTCAAAATTGGTTTTTGCAGAAAGGATACCTTGACAAAGCTGTGTCATATGGCAGAAACAATTTTTTTAAATTTTACTGTTCACCGAAGTTTGAGGACCTGGTGAAGGTATATATCTTTTTGATAGTAAATGCAATGTAGCTATTAGACCAGATACACTGTAAACCTCCCACCAACATGCCCAGACTAAACCAGAAACGCACATGGAAATATTTCCTGATCTAGAGTTCAGGGTTGAATTTGTTTATGTGCTCAGTTTTTCTGGTCAACTTTTGCCTGACCTATCCCATATGTGCCACACTTCGCAATGAGTGCATGAGCCAGGCTTACCTATGAAAGTATGTGCTTCAGTAGCTTCAAGCCTGCTTTTATCTTCAACATTGCGATAATTAGCTCAAGACTGTGGCATGTACCCAAGTTGATCTGTTTTAGTTGATTCGGCTGAATCTGTTAAACCTTTGCCTATTATATTTTTATTGAATGGAAGTTTTTTCACCATCTGAGGATGCAAATGTAGGATTGTGCTGCGTTGCTGGCTTATGAAGACCCATATAGCTCCTCTCTTGGATATCTTCTCCAAGCACATCAACGTGAGCTCGTGGCTGATGCAGTGAATGCCATGATCCTAGCAACGAATCCGAATGAGAAAGACATAAAAGCTTGCTTGCACTCAAGGCTTGAACAATTACTTAGGCAGCTTTCCGCTTGCTTCCTAGAGAAGAGGTCGTTGAATGCAGATCAAGGCGAAGCTTTCCATCTGTGGAGAATACTCGATAGCGGCAAAGGGGGTAAGTGCAAAATGATCTAGAAAATTATTTCCACCTTCCACCTAATGTGTATATAATGCTCATCTTGCAATGTGATGGAAGCTTGGGGAGCCTCAGTAGTCCTAGGATGTGGATGGATATTGAATTTCATTCTATTGAACTGATTGCTTTGCATGTGTTGTTGAATGTTGTCATCAAACTTAGTGCTTTGTACAGGTTCGATTTAGCTTTACGTGTTCAAGTGAGAGTTCTTGACTGTTCGTTATTTATTTCCAACGCTATGAAATCATTAAAAATGACAATCACAAGAGTCGACCGAGGCAACTAATAATTACGGAGTATTTGATAGAGTTGCTTAAGTAGCGCTTCAGTTAAATACCTGCTCAAATAATTTAACCGTTTAATTGAAAGTGAGAATTCCAAATAATTTAATCGTTCAAAAGTATGTACTCATTCAAGGACAAAAGCTAGTGTCTTTTCTATTATTTTAGTTGAGTTTGGATTAATTTATACATTTTTGTACGATATTATCTGCTACATTTTTATTGTTTAATTATTTTCTTAATCTTTCAAGTATAATATATTAATAAATAATTTTTATAACATTGTTTACTACCACCTCAAAAAAATTGGTTATTTTTGCTTTTCATGTCAAATTTTTGTAATTTTTTTAATTCTAATGATAAAAGTATGAATGGTCAAATCTTTGTTCCTGAAGATATAAATGAGAATTATTTTATATAATAATATATATCTCTAACAACATGATTGAATAAGATATGATGTTTGAGAAAAATTAGACAAATAATAGAATTGTAACAGAAAGTGTCACACAAAGTGTTACAGAATGCATGAACTCATTTTGGATTATGCACTCATCATTCTTTAGTTGAACCATTTTCCAAAATAAAAATTACTCTCTCCGTCCCTAAAAGATTGTGACATTTTGACTTTTGTTGGTCAAATATTATGATATTTGACAATAAATTTCTATTAAACGATAAGAAATATGATAGTCTTGTGAGATCTTGTTAGATTCGTCTCAATATGTATTTTTGAAATATCAATTTTTTTGTAACTTTTTTGCATGTAAAATAAAGATATTTATGTTTTAAATCGTAATTTGTTGACCAATAAAAGTTAAAATGTGACAATCTTTTATGAACGGAGGAGTATTACTTTTAGTTTTTTTTTTTATCAAATTAAGTATCATTTTTTGTTTTTTGGTTATCATCCTTAAAAAAAATTGTTTTCAAATACTTAGGTTGCGTCTGGTATAGTGGAATAGAATGGTGTAGGAATGGAATAGACAAAGTAATGGAACAGACAAAGGAAATGAATGAATTAATGAATTTTATTACTTTGTTTGGTATGTGAGTAGTAATGTGATTGAATTATTACATTACCCCCAATTTTTCTAATTTGATTACCTAGTAGGAGGTAATCATCCATTACCCCCAATTTGGACGGAATGGTTATTACCTCAAATGAGGTAATTCAATTAACTAGGGAATGCAATCAAAATTCATTATTATCTACCAAACTAAGTAATACAAACTAATTTAATTCCATTCATTCCTATCTCATTTCATTCCCGCGTACCAAGTACAACCTTAGGGAGTTTAGATTCCCAATCTAATACTCCGTTCTTATTGTTTATTGTTGTAGACTTTTTTTTTGTTTCAAAATATTTGTCATTCTAGAATTTTAATACATAAATATATCAACTTTTTCCTCATTTGGCTCTACTAAATGTAATTAGATTATCAATGATCAAATTAATTCTCGTGGAATGAAGTTGAACATTTAATGTCATCAATTGAAAAATATGAAATATTCTTCCTAAAATACTTGCCAATTATTGAGACTTGAATTAAGGAGGAAATTTAAGGAAATAATCTACTAAATTAGTGTGTCTTTATTTATTCAATCAAAATTATTAACTCAATCATTAATTATCTAATTAAGGGTTTATAGGTGAATTTATATAATTTTTAATAAACATATTGAAGGCTAAAATGATAAATAAATGTGAACAGAGGGAGTATTGATTAATTTTCTCTTCTAAGCCTGTTGAGGAATTAATTCAATATATAAAGGGACCAAGGAGTGATGTTAAAATGAACCATTGGTCATGGTATTTTCTGCTTGAAGTTCTTTTACATTGTACATTATTTGGTTGTTCATAATTTCGGTCGCATATTAAAATGATCCTTGTACGCCGTGCTCCGCCGACCACAACCATTTTCCCTATATGCTATCATCCAACAGTTGGTTGTTTGAAGCTTAATGCTACTGTGTGTGGTAATGAGTGAATTAGAAATGAGGGGGGGGGGGGGGGGGGGGGTTGTAACGTCTTTTAAGAGGGTTTTCTTCAATTGCATTAATGACATTGGCGAGCTATGGCCTACAATTAGAAAGAAATTAAGGCCAACCATCAAATTTTATGATATGATCAATTCTTGTTCCCTTTACCTTACTCTCAAATAACAATTTCCTCTTCTTCTCATATAGGTCATTTCCGTCTTCCTTTATGTGGTGAGTGAATGAAAGGGCTATTGGAATTAAAATTTGGCTTAATTTCATCTAGGCGCTTGAACTTTTTTAATTTTCCCAAATAGCCACTTGATAAACTTTTTGTAATAAGTAGGCACCTGGACCCAAAGTTATTAATAGCGGCGCTTTAGCGGTTTAGGGGAGCGTCGCGGAGCTTTAGCGCTATTTCGCGTCCGTAGCGGTCTTTTCTGGATAGCGGCGAAATAGCGGCGCTTCTTGCCATAGCGCAGCGGTCGCGGTAGCAGCGATAAAGCGGGAAATTATGTTTTTCCTGATTTTTTTTTTTTAATTTTAAGCTCTAATTTTTGAAAAGTGGTTTAATAGCTGCGAATCAGCCATTTTCTTCCATTTTTCTTCCTGTTTTCTTCCTCTTTTCTTCCTTTTTTTTCCCTTTTCTTCTCTTTTCTTCCTCTTTGCTGGCTAGGTTGCTTTTCTGAGGAAAGAGCTAGAACACAAAGGGTGGTATAAGATTAGGGCGACTTGGTTGTATATTATGAGCCCAAATTTAATGCCTAGAAGCTTCTGACATCTTTGAGACCCTTCTATCTTTATATGGAAAGTACCAGGAACTAAATCTTAATTTTTTCCTTTCAGTTAATTGAATTATTTAATTTTCTATTTTATTTGTTTTAGTTCTGTGTTTTATTTGTTATAATTTTCTATTTTATACTTTTATTAATTGAGTTGATTTAATGTATTAATTCAGCTGATTTAATTGATTTAGTGTATATAGATTTAGTTGGTTAAGTTGATTTGATTTATATAATTGATTTAATTTATATAGATTAGTTGAGTTAATGTATATAGATTAGACGAGCCCACTAGATTAGGGTTGTCTGAATAGCCCACTTATGTTAGGATTTTGATAATTTTACTATAAATAATTGGTCTAGCTAATGTATTAAGGGAGTTGATTTATTGAATAATATTTTGAAAACAGATGTTTTCTCTCTTCCCAAAAATATTTATCAATTGTTCTTATTGAACAAGTATATATTTTTGAAGCCTTAGCCTTCGGTATTCACGCGTGAATCAACGAACGCTTTGAAGGGATAATATTGCCGGTATTCGTTGGAATCAACGGCCTTATTATTCATATCCGTAGCGAAAGCTACATATAATCTGTAGTTCTCGCTACATTACAAACAAACTAGAAGGACTGAAAGACACTCCAACAAATGGAGCGTGACAGAAACATACATAAGATACATAGATTTAAAATGAAAATAAGTAAAAGCGACATCCGAAATTTGGGAAGATTCCTCGATGAGAGATGTAAGCTTCGTGTAAATCCAAAGACCCCAAACATGACTCATAACAACTGATATTAATTCATGTTGTTTCCAAGAAAAGATATAAAGTAGAAGTAGAACATGATGGATTTGAAAGAGAAAATAAATGGATGTATAATATTGACATGAGCAGAAGAGAAACTCAAGTTTCTCTTGGTCGATGTCATTAATGGAGATTTGTTTAATGTCGATGATTGATCGACTATTCAAGATATTAAGTATCCAAGTGGAAGTTAATTTTGACATGAGCAGAAGAGAAGCTCAAGGCTCTCTTGGTCAATGTCAGAGGTGAATATTTAAGATATGTCGCTAGCTAATCGACTATATAGGGAATCCTTAAAAGAAAATCTAATAAGGGAATTCTAACGTCTAATTTATACGATTCAGAGACACAAGAGTGATCACGATATGAATTAATATTTGAAGTGAAATGAGAAAACCAGTAAGGGTTACCATACTTACACCGATTCCCTGAAACACCTTTGCACTTGGAATTAAACGAATAAGTCATCCAAACCCTCCATTCTTCGCTAGTGCTTAGTGCTTGTAAGATGATTAAAGTCCAGTCTGAGTTGCATAACTCCATAACTTATCCTTTGTTTGTCGTCATGTTCATCATCTTCATTTTCTCCTTTAGACGTGGCACCCCAATGTCTATAAGCACTTTAACAGCAACCAAAATGGGACAAAAGCCATCCAAGACCTGATAATCATCCTCCTGAGCATCCTCCTTTGGCTATTTTGAGAATACCATTCTATTCCCGGATCAAAAGAAAATTTCCCAGCTATTGTACTGATATGTGTAGAGATTCACTGTATCACAGAATGTGTCATATCCAAGATTCGTGCTCACTGGTGTCATTTCCAACGTTTGTATTATTGTTTGATTATTTTATACTACCTCCGTCCCTAAAAGATTGTCACATTTTGACTTTTGTGGTCAATTACAACAAAATTTGATCACGAATTCTCACTAAACGAAAAGAAATAATATAGTCTTGTAGGACCTCGTTAGATTCGTCTCAATATATATTTTTGAAATATCAACTTATTATAATTTTTTTGCATTTACAATAAGAGATATTTGTATTTTAAATCGTGTTTTATTGACCACCAAAAGTCAAATGTGACAATCATTTAGGGACGGAGGGAGTAATAATTATTGTTGTTGGAAAAATTGATTAAAATGGCACCCTTATCATTTATTTAGTTTTAATTCGCAAATGCTATATACGATACCTATATACAATACCCCAACTCTTATTCCCAAATTTGCCCTTACAAAATTTTAGTATCAAAATTTTTTAATTCATTTGCAATTTATCACTCCCTCTCTAGAAGTGTGTGTTTCTTTTTTCTCTCTACAAAAATTATATAAAACTGTTAACTTCTTCTCGTTGATCACCAATTCCATTAATGAGTAGATGATGATTGCTTCATGAACACGACAAGAGCTTTATCATAAAATCTCCCAATTAAAGGTAAATCCATATACAATTTACAACTAAGTAATGGGCACATTCCAGAAACGGAAAAAGTTCAACTTTTTTCACATAATCAATATGTCATGTGTTCATATTCAAACAAAAATGTTTGTATTCATTAAATATTTAACTAATTTAAGACAACAAGTACTAATTAATCAAATATGATTATAACAACAAATGAACACAAACCAATAACAAAATAAATAAATAAATAAAAATAAAGGAGAGAGCAAAAAGATCATATCTTTATTAGCAGAAATAACATCAAATAATCCCTCCATACAAGAAAGATTGTTAGTTTGAAAATCGAAAGTCAAAATTAACAAAATGTATAGCTTTAGCAGACACAAACTTTTGATTTGAATCAAATCCACTATTGAAGTATCGAAGTATAAAATACGCCTGATACTTATACCCGCATGATATTGTGGTGGTTGATGAGTAGAAGATGATTGTTTGAGCTTTAAGTTACCCATTCCAGATCTAGAATATGGTTGGTGTTCTAGAGAGGTTTTTTAATAGATTAAAATTTAGAGAGAGAGGAAATTTGATAAATGAAATTGAAAGTTTTGTTCTCATCAATTTAAAAGGGTATTTTAATAAATTAATATGTAGTATTGTATATAAATGTACCGTATTTAGCATTACCCGTTTTCATTTGATTAAATTGCTACTTTTTATTTTAAAAAACAAAAAACAAACAATTAATACACTAACATAGGATTTCACACTAAATGCATTATGGAGTCAAGATTTATTTCCATTAATGATACTCCCTCACTTTTTTTCCAGTAAATTAGCGATGAGGTGAGTATCGAACCCAAAACCTTCTGGTCACTAGCAAGAACTTTTCCACTAGGTTATCCGATTAATTCACTCCCTCACTTTTTTTTAATATATTTTTTTGGGAGTTCGTATCTAATTTTACTCAGAAATTAATTTTTATTTACTCATTTGAAAAATATAAAATTGATATTATTGAATTTCTTCTAAAAATAGTTTCATAATATTTGTTTTTATAATTTTTATAATATATATATAAAATAATTAAGAATTGAAATTGTATCTCGAAAGTCTTTGAAATTTACTAAATTTAAATGGTGGGAGTATATAAAATAAACGAAAAAATGAATGAAAAAACAAAATAAAGACCTAAATTTATTCACAAATTACAAAGCTGATAAAGCATCAGAAAATTTGATTCTTTCTTGTTTAGCCTCTGAAAAAAAATAATTGTATAATAAACCTTTCGAGGGTAATACAGAGGTTCTTCTACCTAATCAGAAAAAGGTTTTTTTTTTCAATGGAGAATCTTAGCTTAGTGTCTTCTTCATCACCCAAAACGGTAGTTGGAATATTTCCAACTCCTAAAAATCCAATCTTTTTCAAACCCTTTCATCGTTTTCCTAGAAAATCCGCTAATTTGAGCAGAAACAGAGGATGTTTTTCACCTGTTTTGGCTGCTTCTTGTTCTCAAAGCCCTCAAGCTACTACCAAGATTGGTAATTTTATGTTTTAAAGTTATTTTTGTATTTGTTTTTGGTGTTGTTTGTGCACTTTTAGCTGTAGTTAAGTTGGAATAATACTGTAATTTGTTGATTTTCTTTGGGGTGGGGTGGGGTGGGGCGGGGGGGGGGGGGGTAGGTGGTGTTGATTTAATTATCTTTATGGTTATGCTATATGTGAAGTTTAATTGGCTACTGATTTTTGCATTCGAAACGAGATATAGTGCCATTTTACTTCTACTATAATAAAAATGGATGAAGAATACCAAAAGAGTGGAGTGTAGGATTGTTAGTTTCAGGTTCTGATAGTTGACTATGTTAACTTTGAACTCGAATACTTTATATAGGTTGTATTATATTTGACGAGAAATATATTCGCACACAAGCATTTTTATTATAATTCACTATGAACTTGACAATTTTGATTTGAATCGAAGTAATGTTTGTTAGCGTACTTTTGTTTATCTATTTACTGTTGTTTGCTAAACTTTCTGCTTCTTATAATAACACTTTACTTATGTGCCTGTCAGTGGTCGGTAGGGAACGGCGTGAAGCTTTTGCAAGTATTTTCTCTTCACGTAGCCAAGAAACATCATCTGCAGTTGGTGTCAATCCACAGCTCTCGGTGCCACAGTCATCTTCTAATGTGTAATAGCATTGTTCGCGTTTATTATTTTTTTGTTCCTCCCTGCAAGTGGTGCATTTATTTGAGTTTCGGACTGACTGAATATTGTTCCTTGTTCCATATTGAAGTTCCTAATAATAATATCATATCGTGCTGTTCTCATTTTGTTCATGCTTTCATTCAAACAGAGGTTCTCCCCTCTTTTGGGTTGGAGTTGGTGTTGGACTTTCCGCCGTCTTTTCTTGGGTAATGAAAATAACTTTTGATTCTATGCCTTTATGCAGTTCTCTCAATACTGCGATTTTGTGGATCCTTTAAATTTGATATATATGTTCTAAAAATATGTGTTCAATCATTTGCAGGTTGCATCAAGCCTAAAGGTAATTTCTTCCTACAATTTTTACATGAATGAGGAAGATTTACTAAATTCATTTGCAGCTGTAGAATAGTTGCTAAGGTGTACACACTGACTATTGCTGATTGCATATATCTCATTCTAATCCACTAGTCTTTTTTACAGTTTACTGTTTGTGTATGTAATTCTAGGGTGTGCACTTATAAGTTGTTATATGTTGCAGCTTTTTTTTTATACATAAAAAACCCCACCCACCACCCCCTTACAATGAAAATCGAACCCAGGACCTCTAAGTCCTTGGAAGACCTCCTAATCAATAGGTCATTCGATGTTCTCAAGTACCGTTATATGTTGTAGCTTAATGTAGTTAACTTTACATTTGGACCATCGCCACCATGAAATTTATTGTCTTAATGGTGTCTACTTATATTTGCTATGCATGATTTTGTTTGGAAAATAAAAGAAGACATGCATAGGAACAGAAACATAACCCAATAGAAGTGATTAAAGCAGTTCGCGGAAAAGAGAATGGTACTTCTCCAAAAACCTGGAACGCTAATATTTCTCCATTATTTCAGAAATATGCCATGCAGCAAGCTTTTAAGACAATGATGGGACCAATGAGCACCCAAAATAACCAATCCAATAATGTTGGTTTCGCACCTGGTTCACCATTCCCCTTCCCACCACCACCTTCTCAGAATAACCCATTTGCTAATGCTGGTTCACCATTCCCCTTCCCACCGCCACCTGCTGCGACACAAGCACCTTCTTATACATCTCAAGGAGCTTCAGTTGCATCTCGACCCGTGACTGTTGATGTACCTGCAACTGAAGTGGAGGAACCTGCAGTAGCAGCGACTGAAGTGGAGGAGCATGCAACAGCAGATGTTAAAGATAAAGATGATGCTGAGAAGGCCCCAAAGAAATTTGGTGAGTGATAATTTTTTTCTATTTCTGTATCTTATAGTCACTGGAATCCTAAAAGTTCTAACAACACTGACCTACTTTTTGCTCAAATTCCATTTTACTGTAATGTCGGTATTTCAATAGCTTCCACTTTATCTTATATTAAGAGGCTGCCATTCCTGAAGATACGAAAGCTAAGAAAATCAGATTTTACATCCTAATTCCTATCTCAAAGTACTCAAATGTTTTAGACAATTAGCTCAAACTCCTCATATATGAGAACTTTAAACCCCTGAAATATATTCTATGTCAATATATATTCTCTTTTTTATTTCTCCTGTAGAACTTTCCTTCTTTAACAGCTAATGATGGCAAAAGAATAGTGATGAATAAAAAAATTATGTTTACTTATGTTAAATTGAACATAGCAAATCTAGAATTGCACTAAATTACAAAAAGAGTCCTTGGAATGATATAAGCAAGATAAGAAAAAAATCGAGGGACTATTTCAAGATAATTGATGGCAAGTGCTCTTCCTAGAAAACATTTTGTTATTGTTTATTTTAGTAAAGCTGGTAAACTGAAAAACTGGACTACTACCATAGTTCTTCACCACCATATTCTCCCTCTATCAAATTTTATGGCGAGGCTTGGTAGTCAATATAAAGATGCATTTTGGACCTTAAATTGATTTAATGTAGATTGTTTTTGGAAATATCAAAACTTGAATATCACAATACTCAGAATGTTGTATTCAGTCACATAATTTACAATATAAACTTAAAACTTTGTCAATTACTGATCCATATATGGTCGAAGTATTCCTTGATAGTAAACGCGATATGTAAATGGGAAATGAAGGGGATATGTATTTCTATATTGTGAAGTTTGTAATGCGTACTTATTTTTCAGCTTTCGTAGACGTTTCTCCTGAAGAAACAGTAAAAAATAGTGATTTTGAACGCTATGAAGAATCAATGAGGACTGATTCATTGAAGGCTCCTAAGTTTGCCGAGCCAGTGAGTTTTACCTTCCGAAATTTCTGTTTGTACTTATGCGGCCATGATGTAATTTTAAAGGAGATTGATTCATGAACTTCAATCAAATTTAGGTGTCTCAAAATGGATCAGCCAGAAGGGAGGAGACTGGAACTTCTCAAGCTTCATCTACAGGTTAGATGAACAATTAACCTTTGTTGTTTCTCGTCGTCTTGAAGTTTATCAATTGGTAACCATATTTGAGTGCATCATTAACATATAAAATCATATTCTACTGATCAGTATAAAGTCTTCCTGCAGTTTTGAGTTCTAAGTGATAAATATATTTGTTTGAATCATGATAATTGTCAGTTTGGAATTGATGTTGTTTAATGGGAGATTATTATAATCTCAGCCAAACGGCTAAGCCAAGCAGCATCTGAATTTTGAATTGCCATTTCATTTGACCTGGTCACTAGTGCAATATTTCCATTGAAGCAAAATCATTTTCTGGTTTGACTGGTAAGGGAATACCCTGTTCCTGTTGGGCTTGATTGAAATTGTTCTACATTAGAAATGTTCTTAGAGATATGTCCATCAAGAATGTGTGCATACTTCCCTCCCTCTTCTGCCAAGTTAATTTGTTTGGTGCGTTTGATAACAAGCTGCTATAAGGTTCTTATATGTGTTGGGCTTGTTTATTTTTCAGGCAGAATTGCAATTTTAGACATTCCCGACTCTAAAATGTTGTCAGTGTTCGTTGATTACATCTGAAATTATTGTGAATAAACAAACGCTTTCCTGTGTTGGTCTATGACACCTCTGCAACTTTTATTAAGCTTGGATGTTTTTCACTGGACAGGACCTGGATCTTTCATGAGTGTGGAAGCTTTAGAGAAAATGATGGAAGATCCAACAGTGCAGAAAATGGTTTATCCGTAAGATCGCTTTGTGTATTCATATAATCGTTAATCTTCCTTCATATTTTACACTTCCAGCTCATTGATATAATTTCGAAGTATAATTTATACTTTTAGCTTTACACGTGCTTCTAAAGGTAACTGTTAGTAAGTAAAGATTTACAGGTTTTAAGAGTCGTACCTCATATACTGTTACTTGAGATATCCAGTTACTGCTGTATGACATCTCATCCTCATTCAGATTAGCTGATACAACTTCGAGATGTCTATAATCTGAAACCATCATCTCCCAATCCCCTATGATATAAAATGTTCGAAGGTTTCAAATGATTATTATTGCGTGCTGCTGGGAAGAACAAGCGTAATCACTTGATTCTAACAACTTATTGTGTTCTAGTTTAGTTCCTTCACCTCTTCTTTAAGTTATAAATATATTCAAAATCACCAATGACTATTAAAATGTGTGAGTTTGGACTCTCCATTTCCTAACTCAAAGGACATAAACTGCAAATTATGTCGGTGATCTTCTGCACTTAAAATAGTTATTTGTGGATCATGCAAAAATTGTCAGTTTTTAGCTTTAACTACACAAACCTGTTTTCCACTATGTGGAATCGGCTATAGATGTGACATCGCCATTAAGCTTTGTAATGGGTCCTTGCTGTCAAACTTATTTGTTCCATATCATCCTGATAGTTCCCTTCCAGCCTTTTATTGATCAGTCTAAAACTAAGATCTCCATCTGCAAGTTCTCATATACATCTTTAATGCATGCTGCTGTTGGTCACCCCTGCACAAGTGGAATCAAGTTTAATACGTTTGCTCAATATATTCATCACCTGAGTAATTCTCTCCGTTGCTAACTCCTCATCTCGCTAACATTCCTCCTAACTACTGCTACCTTATATGTTAAATTGAATAATTCCACAAGGCTTATAGAGATAGATTATGGGTAGTGGCTGAACAACAGAACAGTTTAATGTATATGGCAAACCTGATCTTTCGACTGTCTTATTTGATTGTTTTTCACATATGGATGTACTCCTTTGGCGAAGGTCTAACTTGGCATTTACTCTTCACTAAAAAGCTACATAATTCTTCAACCATTACCCATAATCTATCTCTATAAGCCTTGCTGTGGAATTATTCAATTTAACTGAAACTATACATAAACCTTTGTTTCTCAACTAACGTCATCAAGAGGAAAATGTGTTTTTTCTATTTTTCATCTCTTTGGCTGTAGGCAATATTAATTTAACGTATCTCAACACACAACTGAAGACTGTTTTTTATGATTTCTCCAATAGTTGAAGAATTATTATCATTTCAAGCTTTCTATTGTTAAAATTTCAATATATTTTAACAACTCAATGGCGTGCTATCTGCTTGCAGCTACTTACCAGAGGAGATGAGAAATCCAACTACTTTTAAGTGTGAGTCCTTATCCTGTACCAACAATTTAGCACATTGTAATCAGTGCAATGAAGGACAGTTTTGATCCATTTACATCAGGCGGCATATCATTAGCTGGTTATGGATTTTTTGCTAAAAGAATTTCACCGTTTTCCTTCTCTATCTCTCACTAAGTGCAGTAGTCCGTTCCTTTAAAATGCATCCTGCATTTGATGTTTAAATCTTTCACATTTTAGATTAGGCATTTAATTTCAATGATCCTAGAAGTCCCAAGTTGTAACTGACAAAGTTGTACATCTTCTCATTGATTAATTTGAATTTTCTGACAGGGATGCTGCAGAATCCACAATACCGTCAACAGTTGCAAGATATGTTGTAAGTGCCACTGAGAGCTTTGTGTCTGTATGCGTATGCTGTAATTATTTGGGCTTATGTAGTTGTAATAATACATCTGGAGTTCAAATTTTAATTGTCAAGAATCAGTTATCATTTTCACATTTCCTATGATCAAATTTCTGCAGTTGTAGAACACAATAGGTTTACTTTATTTTGGCACTTAGACAGTTATGTTGGTAATTTGGTATGTTAATGAATGTGAAGAAGTTTTGTTACTTTCTCAATGTTTTTTCCATTTCTTTTATAACATATATGTATATATACATGTGTCTATACTATTATTGCTTCTTGTGCTATTAGTTGCATCTAGCCAGTGAAGAATACTGTTAAATTACTAAATTTTTGTGGTGTGGTTTCTGCTGTTACTAGTAAGAGGTGAATAACAAATAGAAGTACTTGGCGTTTGCAAGTTAGGAATACAACTGTATATCTTAGACCAGAGAAGAGAGTAACAAATCTATTATGGAAAAGCTCCAATGCTGACACTATCTGTTCTCTTCCAGAAACAACATGGGGGGAAGCCCTGAATGGGACAACCGTATGATGGATACTCTAAAGAATTTCAACTTGGACAGTCCTGACGTCAAACAACAGTTTGGTAATTTATATTACTTGAACCCCAGCATTTTGCTGTTTGCTTAGATGCTATATGTGTTAGACAGTTTCCACAGATGCCTCCAGTTTTTGTTAAACATGTAGCTCAATTATGAGATAAAAGGATTGAAGACAAGCAAAAAACCAGGTTAAACCTTTGGGCTAATACGATAATAAGTGGAGACCCATATAATTGAGCTTCCTTGCAAGACTAGTCTGAAGGTTTAACTATTTCCAAATATATATACATCTTTGCTTTGAGTAACTTCAACAACCAATATTGAACCTCAATACTCTGTAGCAAAAACCCTTTGGCTAGTTAACATTTTTCAAAGATAGAGCCATGAAGGTGCTACTGCTTGACAACATAAACTGTTTACGATGTTGGTGATTGGATCAGCCTTTGCTGGGTAGCTCATTAGCTACCATATTGTGGGAAAGCCTCGACTTTTCTTCTTATACAAGCTTACAAAAAAGCTGTAACGTATACTTAGTTACTTACTTTTGCACAGTAGTCTAGGTGAATTTAGATTTGTCTCACAAACTTGTTTTTCCCTCCATCTTTTTGAAAAGGGATAGAGGGAGTATAATCCACAAACCCAGTAAGATATTATACATACAAGTCTTGCGAGTGATTTAACAAAAGGGAATAGGTTGAGTTACATCCTATTGCACAATATAATTGTATTTTCTGCCGCTATCTGAAGTCCGCAGCTCCTTCCCTCCATCTTACCATTATCAGTCCATTAAGATGTTGACACATGACCTTTATTATTCTTTTCACCTGCTGTCTTCCTGTTGGCTTTAGTTTGATTATTATACAATCTCGTGCCTTGCAGACCAGATAGGACTTACACCTGAGGAAGTCATTTCAAAGATTATGGCGAATCCAGATGTTGCCATGGCATTTCAAAATCCAAGAGTTCAAGCAGCGATAATGGATGTATGTGTTTGTTCTTCTTGCAATCCCCTCCCCCTTATTTCCGTAATTTGATAAATTTATTATCTTAAATTAAATAGATTTAAAAAAAACAGCTTACTTAGATTTATGTATAATGGTACTCTGATTCATTATCATTTTCAGTGCTCCCAGAATCCTTTGAGCATTGCCAAGTATCAAAATGACAAGGAGGTAAGATGATACATTATCTGAAGGACGATTTGTTAATAGCCTCATTCACTAGTTATATATTAAAGTCAATAGGGATGATATTCACTAGGTGTGGATATTCACTAGGTGTGGCCATATGTGCATGTCAAAATTGTGTCTTTTTTGTCACTAAGACACCTGAGTTGATATAAACCTAACGATAACAATAATTGGCATCTGTCATGGGGGGAGGGGTATGTAAAAGTTAAAGAATATAATAGAAAAAAAAATGTTGGGAGTCCATTGTGGATGCTGATTCTTGTTTTGGGTTCATCATGGGCTGTGGTCCAATATATAAAATTATATATTACATAAAATTTGCCTTGGGATTATCACGTCCATAGCGCTGGACATATTGGCTTTTTCGTGGACACTATTTGAGTATGTTTTTTTTGGTCCTACCCCTGAGACATGCAACCCTTCGATGCTTTGATGACAATCATCTTCCCTGCGAAATAATTATCTCCTAGAGTCATTATTCTTATGTTCATTCTACAGCTGATTGCTAATTTACTCTCTTCCTTGGCAGGTAATGGATGTTTTCAACAAAATATCGGAACTCTTCCCAGGGGTGACAGGTTCACCTTGATTACCTCCCAAAATTCAAGGTTCCTGACTTCCCGTTACCCTTTCTTCATTTCAAGTTGCCAGAGCGCTTGAATTTTTATTTAGCAGCGGAAGTAGATTTTATCCCTTCACGTGTCTGATGATTTATTAGCGTTGTCCTGCCTATAGCAAGAGCTGAAAGAAGTTACTGCTCTTTATTGTGAAAATGAGTATTTATGTAATGCTGTCTTTTAGTTTTACCTTCGCAAATTGGACCTTGAAGTTCATATAATACTGTAAATTTTGGCCATTACAAAACTTCTCTCAGATGGTTTCTCTTTAATCTTCATTTTAGTTTGAAGCATTGTTCTTAGATGTACAAAAGTCGAATTACCTCCTCGGGATTAGTTTGTCAATCTTGGACAAAAGAGGGAGTTAGGAAGGCGACGTGAAATTAAGATCTTTTTACAGTACTTCAGCTGTGATCAGTTTACAAGAACAGAAGCCAAACACCATCTTAGAAGTGAGTCTAGTTTGGGGCTTAGTATGTTACAAGTGGTCAAGATGCTCATTGATGATGACCGCTACTAGTCTCGAGTCCACAGGCACTATCGAGAAGGTTGACATGTGTACATAGATTTGAAAATAAGTTGAAGTATAATTTTTTTCGAAGCAACTTATGGAGAACTAGTTTGCCCCCTCAAAGGGGTTGTGGGGTTGTACTAGTATAAGGAAAATTTGTTAGTGTTGGTCAACTTAGTATAAACAATAATTAGTCACTTCTAGATGGTCTTCCCCCCCCCCCCCCCCCCCCCCCCCCCCCCCCCGCCCATTTAACAACCTTATAATATCTATTTTGATTTCTGGTTGCATTTCTTGGTGTCTAATTTTCAAAGTCCTTATACATTAGATACCATTAGCATACTTCTTTGACATTTTCCTAGTTCATCATTTGTGAAGCGTTACTTAACCTGTTACTTAATAGTAGGATGTTGTGATTTAACTATATACGTCCTCTCGTGGAATCATAATGACTTACTTCACTTTTGATCCTTCCTGGTTGTATCCTTCGAGTTTCTGTTTACTACTGTCATAAGGGATTTGAAAGATTTTACATGGTGAACAGTGTAGAAGTGAACAAACCATGGTCTATCCATGGTACATATTCTTTTACAAAATTTAGATTCAATGATTAATCTTTCTCAATCAACCACTTTTATCGAAAAAATATTATCTACCTTCCCTGTAAATGGGAGGCAAAAAAGAAGGCTAGAGGATCCATATACTAGAATCTGACGATGTAAGGGTATAAGTAGAAGAAGCTGTTATGGAAAACCTTGTGTATACTGTTCGAAATGGTGAATTGAGGTAGAGTAGACCGATGATCCTGTAGTCACTTGGCCGGCTATCGAAAGAAAAAGCCGCAATTGACCAGATCACATAGCCCTTCCTTCGGGCAACCAACCAAACCCGTCACACTCAATTCCATTCCGATCAACCACTTGGAGGTATAATTGAGTATTGTTAAATGTAAACAGACCTACATCATTGATAAATTATCTATAAACTTTGGAACTAGTATTTTTGTCAGTCAACTTAGAGTTCCAATTGGTTCACAAGTTCATTTCATAGAATATAAGCAAATTTCAACATCATAATTGGACAAATTTCCCTCTTTCCTCACACCCTACCCCGATCTTCCAGTCCTTGTCGGACTTGGTCCTTAAGACTAATAAGTTAAAAGTCTCCCTTTGATTTTTCTCAATTTTGTCAACTTTCAATAAAACTACTTAAAAGTTAAAACTTTCTTGTTCTACAAATCAATCTTCAAAGCATTCTTTCTTCAGTTTCCCCATTGTTCTTGAATCAATGCTGATATAGTGATATGGATATTTTTCTTGTAAAACTTTCGTATTTTTTTTCTTTGACAATAATCCTAATATTTCTGTTTTCTTCATTTCAATATATTCATTCACTTTCCACCATTTCAATATCCAATACCAATAACCAAACAATAATATGTGCACTTATAAGCTCTACTACTAACAGGCAACCATATATCAATTGTTCAGGTTTCCCTCCTGGAATTCAGGTTCCAACGATGTCAAACGTCCAATCGTCATCTGGAATTGTAGGTGGAGATAGTTTTATATGTCCTGTGTCAACATTCGCGTCTTCCTCAGTTTCCATAATGAGTTGTTGGAGATTTCCTAACAATAATACAAATACCGCAAATAAGAGAATTTACCGTGGTCCAGTTCTCAAAGAATTGGACGCGGGAAATTCCCATATATGCGGTATTGTCAACAGCACTAATCGCTTGCAGTGTTGGCAATGGCCAGAATTTGATTCCAGTCACACCAGTTTGATCACTGCAAGCGTTTCAGTGGGGGGAGATTTTGTATGCGGATTAACAAACTCTCGTCAAATCCAATGTCTAGGCATGAATACAAATGTTACTGGCCGTGTGCCTGGTGGGAACTACAGCATGGTGGCTGCTGGTTCCCAACAGGCATGCGCCATTTCCATCAATAATACCTTAGTGTGCTGGGGAGCTAACGTAGGAGAAACTCCGTCAGGGGATTTCCGAGCATTAACTCTTGGTGATCAAATTGGTTGTGCATTGAGAAATTCTAATGGAACAGTGGTTTGCTGGGGAGAAAGTGGCACTTTCAGTATTCCAGAATCATTGCGTGAGACGTCTTTTCTTGCCCTAGAATCGAAGGGAGGTGTTTTCTGTGGCATAAGAACATCGGATTTGGCTTTATATTGTTGGGGGGATGACAAGTTGGATCCAAATGTCCCAATTTTCGACGGTGTAATTCCAGGACCATGTAGAAATGAATGCCCCTGTGGAATTTTGCCTACTTCAGCTCGGCTTTGTGAGGGAGGTCAAATGATATGTAACCCTTGTTTTCGAGATTCAGATGAATTTCCACCTTCATCATCTCCATCTACAGTGGAAGAAAATAGTAGTTGGAGTGGAAAAATAGTTGCATTTTTTGTAATAGGATGTGTGGGATCAGTATCATTGGTAATAGCCATTGTTTTATTCTTTTCGCGGTATTTTAAAATCAGGGGTTCTCAGATACATGATTCCGGGTATCTAGATGAGGCCGGGATGCCTCGAACCGGGCGCCCCACACCGGTCTTGGAAAAACGCCTCAGCCAGTTGACTAGTATGGGTTGCAAGGGTAAATTGGAAGATTTTTCTTTAGAAACTTTGATCAAAGCCACTGATGACTTTTCTGAAGAGAACAAGATTGGCTCTGGGAGTTTTGGTTATGTCTTTCATGGTACATTGGTGGATGGCCGAGAAGTGGCGATAAAACGAGCAGAAACAACCACTTCCTCGTCGTATGTAGGCGGGACAAAGCGTGGCCAAGAGGACACAGATAGCGCCTTCTTGTCGGAGCTAGAATGTTTGTCTCGTCTGCATCACAAGAACCTTGTTAGGTTGATTGGGTACTGTGATGAATCTGACGAACTTGTGTTGGTTTACGAGTACATGAATAATGGAACTCTCCATGATCATCTTCATGAACTTGAAAGTTCACCTCTAATGTCATGGCCTGCCCGGATCAAGGTAGCACTTGATGCCGCTAGAGGAATCGAGTACCTCCATGAATACGCAGTTCCTACCATCATTCACCGCGACATCAAGTCATCAAACATCTTACTTGACTCCACGTGGGGCGCTAAGGTGTCAGACTTTGGGCTATCGTTAGCGGGGCCGATGGACGACACCTCGCACCTCTCCTTACGTGCCGCGGGTACGGTCGGTTACATGGACCCTGAGTATTATCGGCTGCAACACCTTACCACAAAAAGTGACGTTTATAGCTTTGGAGTCATGTTGTTGGAACTATTATCAGGGCATAAGGCGATCCACAAAAACGAAAACGGGTCGCTAAGAAATGTAGTTGACCATATGGTGCCATGGATTACTCAAGATGAGATTCATAAAGTTCTTGATAAGAGAGTACCTAAACCCACACCATTTGAGATAGAAGCTGTGGCATATGTAGGGTATGTTGCTGTTGATTGTGTCACATTAGAAGGTAAGAGTAGGCCATCAATGGGTGAAATTGTAAATAGTCTAGACAAAGCTTTAGCAGCTTGTTTGGAAACACAAACACCTCATGTCTCCAGGTCTACCTCAGATTCTTCCTCATAGCTCGGACTACGTTATATTCTTTGTACATAACATTTAGTTATTTTGTATCATCTGTAACTCTAAATTATATAAGTGGACCAGTTGCTGCAAGGCGATCGTTAAAAGATATTCTAGAACGCATAAAAGGTACATTTACAAGTCGGGTCTATAAACATCATAACACTCTTAATTATCCTTAATCTAGCTGTATTAGTCTCTATACCCATTGTTGTAGCTCACCATGGCAACCTCTCGTACGTAAAGAGAGTCGAAAAAATTGGTAAAATACAATGGTATCATGTTGTCGTAAGTTAACATGTATGTCTGATTGAGTAGCTATGCTTCCACAGCTCCTAAAGGGGCAATTTGGAATGCATGCTTATGTTCAAGAAATTTTGTCAGCTCATGGTCGATCTCCTTAAACACCTCTTCCTTGGACACACTTCCATCAACCTACAACCATGAGACGATACCGAATGAAGAAATCAGGGAGATGGACTTTCCTAAGGCAGAGAAACATTAAGAAATCATGCTCACATGTTTCGAAAAGAGTTACATATTCATTATAATCGAAATTCCCTTCTTTTTCAATTTTCATAGACAAATACCTCTGTTATATTAAAACCATCAAATAAACTTCATTATATTGGGCTCTGGTTCAGGATCTAGGTAGATAGTCTTTTCAATTCATCTCGAGTCAAACTAGGAAATAACCACCCCATTATCAAGAGGTAACATTGCGTACAACCCGACCCCCTTACCATGCTTAAGCAGGAGTCTATTTAGAGGCATTGGACATCTTTTTTTGTTATTGTTATTGCAGGTATAGCTAGTTTATCTTAGTTAAAAATTATGTCCATTTTCTATAAACATCAAGATGGAAGTACGGAGGGTATTTGTGATTACGCACCTTGACCATAATGTCTTCATACATTGAGAGAACTGATTCGACATTTTGGTTATGGGTGACCAAACGAAGCTTTACCTGAATGGGTGATCATATCAAATTAAACAAGTCAGATGGTGACATGTAGAGAACTGCGAAGCAATAAAGATAAATAAAATTATAGATCGACTATTTAATTGAGTGAGTGATCCCTCTAATATGTAGGTAAATAATTTGTTTATAATAGTCTTAAACCTTCTCTTCCGTGTCATCAAACCGTTGAGTAAGCCTGGCTGCAATTTCTTCAGTCTCAGGAGGAGAATACGTCATATGGTATATTTTTCCAGTGTCAGGATCTAGCCTACGGCCAACTACTCTTTCGACAAGGATCTCCTCGGGAACCTGAGGAATTGAAATTGTCTTCCATCTTAGTAAGCCTCAGGAAAAAGCAGTCTTGTAAGTAGGTATATGACATGTCTTGACTAATGAACGGAATAGAGAATGATCTTAAGTAGGTATATGACATGCTTCTTTTGTTCTTTTAAGGAAATGAGTTATGTGCATTTCAGATATTTGAATTGAAATATTAAGCCAATCGCCAACGACAACCTTACTTCGATAAGAATAAAAAGGTCAGGCTGAAAGCCTAAATCTTTAAGGGCCACTGCTTGCGATAAGCTCCTGGGATATCCATCCAAAAGCCAGCCTTTCTCTTGAGAGTCAGGTTGTAGTAGGCGCTCCTTGACCATCTACACTAAACAGAATCAGTACATTAATACAAGTAAAATGTTTAGTAAAAACAATTGATGTTGATTTTAGTGGGTTAAAAGATCTAGGTATGCAGAGTAAAATAACAAAATTTACCGTGACAACTATTTCATTAGGGACCAATTGTCCTTTCTCCATGTATTCCTTAGCTTGCCTACCATTTTCTGTGCATGCAGCGATTTCGTCCCTAAGAAGATCCCCAGCTGCAACATGTACAAGGCCATACTGCATGCATGTAAGATCCCAATGTTACTCACATCATCAGTTAAAACTCATAACATGAAATGCAAGAGGGATACAGGCAGGATGAGAGATTGTATCGGCTTATATATAATTCATTTATGTCATTAATTAGTATCAACGACTTCCACAATAGACAGTATGTGTTTCTAACTTCAGCAATAGAACCTCCAACATGTACAGATAGGCAGTTAATTTTCAACTCAGCAACATATTAGAGAAATACATTTCTTACCACTCCGGCTCCAAATTGAGCAAGTGTAACCAAAGCAAGAATGAGAGTTGCACAAAAAAGTTTGATGAAGTACAAGTCTTGGGGTCGAAGTACAAGTCTTGGGGTCGAAGGACACTTATCTATACACTTACCCACTTATATCAATTCTATTGCGCTGCATTATTTCTAAATTAAGAAAGTAGATATGCAAATTGTATCTGTCTATACAGTTTCCGGTTTACGTTAATAGTCAAGTTCTCCAATGTCGAACAACCTTTAACAGAGTTGATTGCAAAGAAAAATGCTTTAGTGGCATGCTAGTTGCCACTCGGACATGTTTGATAATTCAATAACAGGCCGTCTTCTAGGTTCGACTTAACAAACTAATTTTGAAGTAATGTGGTTGATGGCTCGCTGGTATAGCTTGATACTTTTCTACAAATAATTCAATAGTAAGCTATCAAATAGCAGTCATCACACAAAGCATCATATATACTTCACATTGAAAATGCAATATCTTTAACATAAACTTACAAATTACCAGAAAACAAATAAAACCCACAAAATTTAGATGAAAATTCAGCTAAACGGAATTCTAACCTTTTCAGTGATGAGCTCACATTGTGTCCCCTTCCCAGAAGCTGGAGCTCCCAATATCATTATCTTCATGGGCTCTATAATCTTCACTTCCGCCATTACCTAACGACATTTATTTATATTAAACAATCGTAATCGAGATTGCAAATGAATAAAGCTACTACCTCCATCCCAAAAGATCGTCTAGTTTAGTTTTCAATGGTCAAAAGTGATCTATTCATATACCCCTTGTCCCCTTTGTCAAAATTAACGAACTTTATAGCATTAATTGACACAACTAACTTTTTCAACACCGAAATAGGTTAAAAGACTACTTCCATTTCATAACAGTGTATCATCTAACCAAAAAGTGTTCAATCTATAAAGGAAAAGTAATCATTAAGGTTAAAAATGAAAAAACCATTTCAAAAGTACATTGAATTACTACACAATCAACTATTATGAAAACGTAAATTTTTGCTAGACAATCGTCGATTTCATAGGAGAGGAAAGACCTTTTAACCTATTTCACTACATATAGCACAACCAAAAAATACAACACATACACAAATATTTGAGTTCACAATTGAAAAACTAAAAAATCAAAATTCAAAAATCCAATCTTTTCCATAGGTAGTGAGTAATTATACTCAAAATTGATAATACTACGATATATTCTTCACCAAATATCATACAAATATGTAAAAATAGTATGTTTTGACATATTCAATGTGGGACTTTCGCACGTGGAACCCGATTTTTCGAAAATGGAGGTGATGCTCATGAGTTGGTTGGAAATACAACACATACAAAAATATAGTTCAAAATTTGAAAAGTCAACCAACAACGTTCAAATAATCCAAACTTGTATAGATATAGCGAGAAATTATATTCAAGAATACAAATAGATTAAAGGGTATATAAATAACTCACAGAGGAATTAGATGAGGTTGGAATTTCATATGCACTAAGCCTCTGAGTGAATAAAGATTGATGATTCTGAAGAGAAAATTTCTTGGAAATTGGAAATGATTGTGAAGAGGAGGTGGAGAAAATTAGCTTGTTGTTTGGATTTGAGTTTGATGAAAAATATGTTGTCGAGAAAAAGCAATGTGAGGAGCAAGACATGTTTGTAGTTTGGTTTGTCCTAATTTTGATGCTCAAAAATAGCTTATTGCTGGCTGTTGTGCTTTCTATGGGGGTGTGGCCGTGTGGGTGCGTGGGGTGGGGTGGGGTGGGGTGGAGGTGGGGGAGGGTGCTGATCCATTATACACACCCAAATAGTAAAATTTTGGAAAAATACCAATTTGCCCCCACTTTGTTTTGAAGTGCTGATAAGAAAGTTAATTTGAGGGTAAAATAGTAATTTCATCTCAAATCAAACACTGTCCTGTGTCTGTGTGTAAAATGTTACCCGGGCGGATGGTCGAATATGTTTTTGATTTTCCGTTTTGGATTTTGGTAATTGTTATAAATAAAATACTTCCTCTGTCCCTAAAAGATTGTCACATTTTGACTTTTGTCGATCAAACATAATAAAATTTGATCATGAATTTTTTATTAAACGATAAGAAATAATATAGTCTTGTAAGACCTTGTTAGATTCGTCTCAATATATATTTTTGAAATATTAACTTTTTATAATTTTTTCGCGTGTAGAATAATAGATATTCACGTTTTAAATCATATTTTGTTGCTCACTAAAATTCAAAATGTGACAATCATTTAGGGATAGAGGGAGTACAATACAGAGAATGAAACAAAATAGAGGGAGAAAAGATTATCTTATTGCTTTGTTCAATAATATGTCCATATAACATGGGAAGTACAACTATTTATAGGTCATTTTCTAGTACATGAAAGGTTAAAGAACTAATGAGCCATTAAGTCAAAATACCAATAGACATCCATAATATAAATATTTATAACACTGCCCGTTGGATGTCTATTAATCAAGAATATATGCTTTGTTAAAACCATACTAGGAAAAACCTTATCCGAAAAAACCCTAGTGAAGGAAAAAGAGTGCACTATCCCTAATATATGCATGCAATGTTGCCTCATTAAAACCTTGATAGGAAAACCTTTTTGGGACAAAACCTATATCAAGGAAAAAGAGTACAACGCGTATTTAACTCCCGCTTATGAATGCATCATTTCATATCCTTCAATCGACGAAGTCCCATGCCCTTTGATAATTTCTCGAACGTTGAAGTAGGAAATGACTTAGTAAAAATATCTGCCAAGTTCTGACATGAAGTGATTTGTTGAACATCAATTTCACCATACTTTTGGAGATCATGGGTAAAAAAGTTTTTTTGGTGAAATGTGTTTTGTTCTATCTCCTTGATATATCCTTCCCTTAATTATGCAATACAGGCAGAATTATCCTCATACATTGTAATTGGAATTAATTTTTCAAATGATAATACAGTATACGCATATTGCCTCACAAAAACCTTGATAGAAAAATTCGTTTTGGGATAAAACCTGGATAAAGGAAAAAGAGTACAACGCGTACGAACCCCCTCATGACCACATCATTTAGTTGAAGTAGTCCCATACCTTGGATAATCTTTCAAACGTTGAGGTAGAGAGTAATTTAGTGACAACATTTTCCAAATTGTCACATAAATCGATGTAACATCCGTTATCTATAAATAAGAACTTTGATGATATATGTTTTGTTATATCCTATTTGATACATCCTTATTCGGTTTTGTCATACTTGCAAAATTATTTTCTCACTCAAGGTCAACGGGACCAATTTTCATATTACAAAACACAAGTAATATGATCTTCTGGATCAAATTTATCAATCAAACGCATTCACAATTTTCTTTGTGTATTTAAAATTTATGCGTGTTTAGGTGATGTTGTTAATATAGTGTTTCATAAAACTCAGTGAAATATATCAGCACGAAATATTCACTTTGTATGTGATCTTTCAACATATATCATATAAGTATTATGCATCTCCACAACTAGTTTTATATAAATTGAATATGTTCTACTGGAACAATCGCATATCTATTGTGCATTTAAATTCATCTAAACCTTTTTTTTGTAAATTAGCGATGAGGTGAGTCTCGAACCCAAGACCTTCTGGTCTTTAGCAAGAGCATTTATTACTAGGCTATTCGATTGACTCAAATTCCTCTAAACCTTTGTGTTGATAAATGTGTACTCTGCCTCAATAGCTTAATTGGAATTTTGTATGACAAACATAACAAATAACTTGTTTAATATCACTTATATTATATGGTATTTCAGGACCAAATAATTCTTTTGCATTTTCTCTTCGCATTAATAATGCGCATTTATCCACATCTAATGATATTATAACATTTAAGGTGCTCAATGGAACTTATCAATTATATTTCATCGCAAATTTGTTCTTCAATAAATTTACTACTTTTGGATGCTCTTCAGGAGTTCCAATAATACTTCCATATGTAGAAATATCAACTTTTAATATATATTTTTGAAATATCAACTTTTTATAATTTTTACATATGTAGAATTGAAGATATTTAATTTTTAAGCAGGGGTGGATTTGGAAAAAAAATTCAGGGTGATCCCGATTCTCTTATAAAACAAATTTCTAGAAGGGCGAAAAATATTATCGAATATAACAAGTGCAAAAGCAAGAAATGTGATTCGAAGTAAACTAGAGTTCGCATAAGAATACTATAGAAACATCAAATTTCTACAATTCTTTCATGTATATGAAATAAATAAAATAAAAAGTTAATTTAAAGGGCGCCTTGTTTGAGGGCGTCGTTATGTGTTCTCTAGTCAAAATTGAAGCGCCCTTTTTTGTACTAATTAACCCTTGCCATCTCCACTTTCTATCTATGCCTTGCTATTACCTATTCATATTAATTGCTTTGACACGACATACCCGATAAAAAATGTATTATGAAAATCATTAACAAAACTATTAGATTGATTGTGTTATATCTTAAATCGAGTGCCGTTAAATGAAAGAAAGGTCCACTTTAAAAAATTATGTAATTCTGTGAGGTTTAAAATTGTGTAATATTAATAAGCAATCACTCAAAATCAAACCTTGTCATCCACATGAAATTGATTGTGCTACAGTTGAGAAAATGGCAAAATGGCCAAGTGAAAAAGTAATCCCGGAGAATCAAACCTTGTCCAACTATAGGATGTTGTATGCACTTTACCAACTGGGACAGCTAAACATTTGTTCAATAGATGAAGGTCTTCAGACAATATTAAATTTTTTGGGTGGTCCTGTGCGTACAAGGACTACCTCCTGTATCCGCCACTGGTTTTAAGTGGTGTCTCGAATATCTTAAAAAGTCAAATATGATTAAGAAAATGGGAAGGAGGGAGTATTATTATAAATATTATTATCATTGTAATTTTTTTTTATCATTTTTGATGTTTTAATAGATAATTATTTTAGATAAACTTTTTTATGCTTGAGAGGAAGTAGAAGTTTGAGACTTTAAGGGTAGAGTGGATGAATATGTAAATGTGGAGAAGGGGAATGTGATTCTGCTCGAACTATATTCTTTTTGAAATTAAAAGACCAAATAAGTGAGATTTACATTGGATAATTAATTGTGCCAATCAAGTTGATATTCACTTGTAAAGACAATATTTTATTGGTTGGGTTATTAATCAATGATTCTTTTAAAATTTCAAATTTATAAGTTTATTATCACGAGTTAATACAAATTATTGTTACGTTTTACAAATTACTATATACTTCCATATCAAAATAAGCATATTAAATAATTGATGATCAATTACCTTACGAAACGTAATCAAGATTCAATAGTATATTGAATCTGGATTTCATGTATTGAATATTTTATTGAATGATTAGCTCACTGGTCAAACCAGAACTTTCAGTATTTTATTGGATCGTTTACATATTGGATGTTCAAACCAGTGGAATTAACATTCAGTATGTACAGTTATGCACGAACATGTGGAGTGAACATCCAATATGTAAACGAACCAGCGGACCATTAAACCAACAGCAGTTTCAATATGTTTCCCATCCGTTCGGCGTTCTTATGATATTAATTATTAGCATTAGTGACCATTGACTATATAGTATTAATGACAATTATTAACATTAATGAAAATTGCTGAAATGGTCCCCGATAGTATGACCGAATTGCATTTTGGTCCCAATAGTTACGCGGTTGCACGTTAGTCCCCGAAAGTGACTAAAAAGTTGCACTTTAGTCCCCACGTCAAGTTTTATGTTAATACTTCAGGTTTAGGCGTTAAAATTGGGGTAAAAATATATTTTTTAAGACTTGTAAAATTGATTTTTTGCCCCAAGTGGAGTCAAAATGAAATTCCACAACCCTTCCACCAAAACCCCCCTTTCTTTCTCACCTCAATTAGGGTTGTGGAGTTTCGTTTTGGCATCAATGGGGGGCAAAAAATTAACTTTAAGTCATAAAAATTATATTTTTACCCCACTTTTAACGCCTAAACTTGAAATGTTAACGGAAAACTTGACGTGGGGACTAAAGTGCAACTTTTTGACCACTTTCGGGGACTAACGTGCAACCGTATAATTATTGGGGACCAAAGTGCAACTCGGTCATACTATCGGGGACCATTTCAGCAATTTTCTCATTATTCATTCGTTGACTATATTAGCACGTAATAGTAGACACCTTTCGATAATATCTTCGTCTCAAGATAATTTCGCAAGTAGCTTTTACTTGAATATTTCTTACAATGTTATTATGATAGTATACTGGTATTTTGTAATTTTCATATGTAAATATGTTGTTATGTTACTATGTTTATAAATTGTATGATTAATATGTTAATTTGTAAAATGATTATGCTCGAATTTATGTTCGTATATAAGTATGTTCATATTTGATTTCCAATTTTTGCATGTTGAAAATCTCATATTACGTAACCAACCTATGAATTTAGCATTTAGATGTAAATCCAATTTAGATACCACTAGTTGGATTTCAAAATAGTGAACTTTTTTGTGGCGATTTTGTGTACATCCAATATGGATACTACTGGTTGGATTCCAAAAATGTGTAAATTTTATAATAATAATAATAAAGATTTTTCTAAAATGTGCCCTTAGGGCACATGTTAAGAAGTTAGTAAAGGAATATAATTGATAATTAATTGTATTAATAATAACAATAAATAATAATAATAATAATAATAATAACAATAATCTTAATAATAACAATAATCTTAATAATAATAATATCTAGATTTCAACTTTATTACAACTTTTATTCAAATAACATTCTAACTATATTTATTTTAGGTCGATATAGAATATCCAGATTTAACTCAAGAGTTTAGCAGTTGTATTGTATTCCCAAGTCGAGCCAATCTTGAAACAACAGTTCGTGAAAATAGCTGCCCGGCTACATACTACTCTTTCAGTTGTAGACTCCAGGAATAAAACGGGAAATAGATTGGGATATGTGAAATTGATATATAATTTTTTTTGTAAATTAGCGATGATGTGAAATTCGAACCCATGACCTTCTGGTTACTAGCGATAGCCTTTTTTCACTAGGCTATTCCAACCCAGAACCTTTGAAAATTGAAATGTGATTTAGGAGGAAATTATATGCAAAGACATACATCCTTGAAAAAATTGACCACGACATAGATGATGTAGTATAGTTTCTTATTACGTGGTAGAGAGAGCTGTGATGGTCAGTGGATTTTGAGCGTTGAATGCAGACGTCGTAATCACGTTTTGCATGTGTACGGAGAAGGTCATCCGCTAGGAAAGTTGACCAAGGAGGAATATAAGGAGGTTTGTGAGTTCAAAAAGTTCAAGTAGTTAAATGAACCTAATTGATAAAAAGAGTTAAAGACAAAATATAAAAATAATTTTATCTCCTATAGTAAAAGTTATTTATATTATAAAATTTTATCTCCTATAATAAGAAAATATTATTTATTTATTAGTAATAATACTAACAAAAATGGTAATAATAATAATAAAAAAAATTGTTAATATTAATATGATCATAAGAATAATAATAATAACACCAATAAAAAATTATCTAAAAATAACTCTAGTTAAAACATATAAAAACTAAAATAATTATGATGATAATGACAATATTTATAATAAAAAAATAATAATAATAATAATAATATTTATAATAATAATAATAAATAATGAGAAAATAGAATTATAGTATACAGGTGAAGCCGTAAATCTGAGGTTAGTATTCATTCCAAGTGTCTCCAATCTTAAATTCAGTCATTCGGTAAGAGTATTCTTAAAAAATAATTGGACCTTAAAAGGTAGGGCATTGAAAATATAGAACTCGTGAAAAGGTAGTATCCTAGCATACGAAAATGGTTAACTCTGAATTCTCCTATCATATTTATTGCAATTCCAGCTGCTTCAATATTTCAACTTGAAACAATTATTGCAAAAAGATATCAAGTAAGTGAGTGACCATCATATAATCAAGTGTAGCTACTTTTTCATCTAATCAGTTTCACCTTCAACTTGGTTTTCACTTTTCATCACTATGAAGAAAAATCAAGAAAAGGGAAAAATTATGCCTAAGGTAAAAATTTCATGCTAGCTTCATTTAAAAAAAGATGGTTTAAATTACGTTTTTTACATTTTGTGGATGTTGAAATGCTTATTATTTTTCTTGTAAATGTATGATGATCTATGTCTACTTTAGCATGATTTTGTTGAAGATGAGCCATTTTTTGTGTGATGGATGATAAAAAGTTTCCTTTTTTGACAAGTGTTTGTTGTTATTTGACTCTTTGTAAGAATTGTGGCATTGAGAAGAACAAGATGAAGAAGTCTAAGAGGCTACCAAAGAACAGTCATGAAGATGATAAAGTGGAAGTTTGTGGTAACACATTTCCTTAAATTTTGTACTACCCATGTCTTTAAATACTGTCGGGTTTTGAATTTTGATGAGTTGAATTTTTAACGCGATATTTTAGAACATGTTGTAACTTGTATATAGTATTTGAAGAAAAATATATCAGTTTATATGGAGCAGTATTTTTTAAGTTGTTTGATTATGGGAAGTTGGTGTGGCAATTATGTTTGTAGAGTTTGGTAATGTTGACCATTGAAATCAATTGGACCATCTTTTAGAGACAGGTGTAGTAAGATATAGTTAAAGTATATTTGTATATGTCCTATAATATTGGTGTTTTTATGTACTTTACTATTAACATGGTGATTTGTATTCAAATTAAGTCATGTATGAGAATTCAGGATAGGAAGTTTGTTAATTTTGATCGTTGAAAGACAGACTCGTTGGTCTTTCGAAATGAGGAAGCATTCATTTATTTGGAGAACCAACAAGGCTTTTTGATGATAGGGTCGGCAGGCCAAGAAGCAGGACATGGGAATCTTGGTAGAAGCATAACAGAAGCGGAGGATCCAAGTCTTATATTAGTTTCACCTGGTGAGTCAGGGTTTGGTCTGCCATATGCGCCCGAGAACTGGCCAGAACCTGGTGATATATGGAGATGGAAGGTCGGGCAACGAAGCAATCAGACATGCTATCAAGATAGATTCTTGTATCTTCCAGAAAGGCTACAGAAATTGTTATCCCGGAAGATACCTTTTTCTAGCAAGATATCTTTGAATAACTTTCTTGAATCGCAGTTCACTGGGCTAGATACAACGGCCTTTTTTGCATCATTTGTTTGGAGAATTCCCACAAAAGTGCCTTTCACAGGTGCAAGCAAAGGTCTGTCTTCTCTCTTAGCAAGCTATGTAGAGACAAGTAATTGAATTCGTTTGAACCCGAGATAGTTGTAATGTAAAGAACATTTGACATTTTTTGTTATGGTTTAGCAGTTCAAGTGATGAGAAAAGGCCTTTGTTTTATGCTTCTGAACTTCATGTGATATGAGCTTCCTTTTTGTTTTTATCATTGTAGTTATTTTCACTGTTAACGTTAAATTTTGTAGCTGATCACGACCTTGATACTGGAGTTTGTCAATTTATGGTGAAATTTTAGTATTGACCATACAAACCAAATTTATCTGCATGTGTTGTTTTTGCTGATTGTTTTGGTAGAGAACCCTCTAGTTGTCTTTTACTCAGTATATCCAAAGATTGATAACTGTATTTGTTTATTCTTGCATTTTCTAGCTCGTCAAAGTCGATTTTGTAACTCCTCATATATTGTTTGCCAGGAGGATATTTTGCAGGGCCACTTGACTCTTCTTGTAGCATGCAACACAAACATGCACATATGACTAGAAGTGCAAAAGCCACACTCGACAAGAATAAACATGAGGTTACTCTCGCTTCTCCTACTCCTCATTGCCATGGCAAATCAAAGACAAGCCTGAAGTGCAACAGTTCAGAGACCACAGAAAGAGAAGAGTTAGGCAACATCAAATTTGGCCACTACATGGAGTGAGTTCTAGAACAACTTTGAAACTTTATAAAGCATGATTTCAATTCATTTCTACTGTTTTCATGAATTCACATGTTTCATTTGTAGGATTATATGGAATGAACTTCCAGAAGAGAAGAAAAAGTATTATACATGTCTGGACCCTAGTAACTTTTTCTTGTATGGAAATGAAGCTCGTAAGAGGGACGTTGTGGGTTGGATTAAGAAGCAGAATGTAGCTTATAAGAGATATCTTATCATTCCCAGTGTTGAGGGGTATATTTCCACTTCTATTGATTGATGATCACAAACCACATTCTGTTTGCATTTCAATTTAGTAATCTGTCATTTAATCAATCCCATCAGGAACCACTGGAGAGTCTTCATCATATGTCACTCAGATGAAGCCACTGAATCAAGCAACAGAATTGAGTGTCTATTGTTACTGGACTCGTTGCAGGCGAGGAAATCTAGGTACCATTTTGAGGATAGGCTACGAAGGTATGATTACATCAGAGCACCTGATGTCCAACACTCCAACTTTCATATACATCGATGAAATATTCCTTTTTCTCATTGTTTATACCTACTTTTGTTTTGGTTCAATCTCAGATTAATCGCTGATGTATATGAGATGCCAGAAAATGGAGAGAAGACTAAGCGAATTCCTCTTATGGTGCCCAAGGTGAAAATATTCTGAATTTGGTACATTTTGCTGAATAATTAGCAGAACTATGTTTCTCCTTTATAGTTAACCATTTTATACATTAAACAATCACTACTGCGCCCCGCTAGCCATTGAATCAGCTAATGTATTTCCCCACTGCTAATACTTTGTTCCCAATTAGCTCTAGTTTTCTTGACACTTAACAATAAGCTTCTCAACAATAATTAATAGGTTACATCAACTCATTGTTCATGTTCTAGGTACCACAGCAGACAAATGGCAGAGATTGTGGGTATTTTGTGCTATATTATATTAAATTGTTCATGGAAAATGCACCTGAAATTTTCAGCAGATCTGGTTACCCTTATTTTGTAAGTACTTCCTTTCCAGTGTCATAGTCATCAAGTATAATTTTTTATTGTCCTCAAAAAGTGGCTTTGTTCTTATATCATCCGTTGTTGTAGATGACAAAGAACTGGTTTGGTTCTCAACAAGTAGAGTGCTTCGTCAACACACTTGATCAACATCACGAGACTAGCACATCTAACCAGGACTCCGCTGATGACTCTGATAGATCGTCTGATATCGAACTTCTATAGGAGTCTTCCTCGTTTTGAGTTAGCACAACTATGGCAAGATGTAGGAACAATATGATGATGGCAACCAATCCATACTCGAGTTTTGCAGGTGAACTTTCGTTATTACATTAAGCTATAGCGTAGTTTCAAGCTTCAAATGATGATTGTTCTTAAGCAATAGCCCGTTTCAGATTCAGGACTATTTCCAATATAGCTTAATTTAATCAATAAAGTTAACCCGAGAAACTCCAGTATCTATGGGTTAGCATAATCATATTGTTCCTAAATTTTGCCAGTTTCCAGTATAAGTTATGGCAACTCATAGCCGATGATTCAATAGTCTAGTGACATCTGACCTAACCTTTCATGCAAGAGGTCATATTTTACTCTAACTGTCCATTAGTTAGGAATTTATGTATTCATTTTTGTAATATCGTATACGAATTATATATTGACAAATGAAAATTCATTACAATATCAGTCTTCTGCGTAGAAATTTTGTCAAAGTTTTGAAGAACCATTTCAGTTAGTGTAGAAAGACGGACCGTCTTACAACTCCTTCCATGAACTGTATTAACAAAGATCATTTGCTGAACACAATAACAGGGGGAAGATCATTATCTCAACTACAATGAGTGTTCATATACCAGATACAGTACAACCAACACCCCGTTACCTATTCAAAACTAAGAATTCAAGCATCCACGAGCGCAAACTAGAAGTGACCTATACAATCTGTAGACTAAGCACAAAATATAACAGCAAGGAAGCCCTCTACATCGTCCTCAGTTGCTTTCGCTGAAGTCTGCATCGATCACATCCCCGTCCCCATTGGATGTTTTTACGGATGAACTAGCTCCAGCATCATCCCCAGGAGCTGCTCCAGCACTCGTTGCAGCACCTGGCTGGCTGTACATAGCCTGACCAATTTGCATAACTTCTTGGTTGAGTGCAGCCATGGCATCCTTCATGGATTGAGTTGATGCTCCACTGGATATGGCATCTTTGAGCTCTTTGAGCTTAGATTCCACTCTATCCTTTACATCAGCAGGCACTTTATCACCCAGTTCTTTCATCTGCTTTTCAGTTTGATAAACAATGGATTCTGCCTGATTCTTTGTATCGATAGCTTCTCTCTTCTCCTTGTCCTCCTTCGCAAACTTCTCCGCCTCTTGAACCATTTTATCCACCTATGCATCAAGAAAGACAATAAGTGAATAACATCGGAGGCATATTTATAATCCTAATAGCAAGAAATAGAAAGTGCTTCACATTGTTTATGAAGCTCTTCCAAGGAGTTAAACATGAAAGACATACCTCATCTTTAGGCAATGTACTGGCACCAGTTATCGTGATGTCCTGTGTCTTTCCAGTGCCCTTGTCAACAGCGGTTACAGAAAGGATGCCGTTGGCATCAATGTCAAATTTGACTTCAATCTGAGGAACACCTCTTGGAGCTGGTGGAATACCATCCAGCCGGAAGCTTCCAAGAGACTTATTATCCTTTACAAACTCTCTTTCACCTTGCAATACATTGATCTCTACACTCGTTTGCCCATCTGCTGCTGTGGAGAAGACCTCTGACTTGGAAGTTGGTAAAGTAGTGTTCCGCGGAATGATTTTAGTCATCACGCCTCCTAAAGTTTCAAGACCGAGCGACAATGGAGTTACATCAAGGAGCACGATATCACTAACATCTCCAGATAAAACACCAGCCTGCAAAAGAATGAGAAATTGTGTAAGGCGCGTGAGCAATATCAAGAGATGATTTCTGGTTGGTAAAGAAGTCTCCACACCTGAACTGCTGCACCAAGAGCAACCACTTCATCTGGATTGACCGTGACGTTTGGCTCTTTTCCGGTCATTTTCTTCACAAGTTCTTGAACAGCCGGGATTCGGGTTGATCCTCCCACAAGAATGACTTCATCTATGTCTTTGAAGGAAAGCTTTGCATCATTCAAGGCATTTTCAACAGGCTTTTTCACCCTGATACAACAGAGACCCATGGTCATCGTTTTGGGTAGACACACACATTATGATTTACTAACCATTAACATAAAAAATTTAGTTGAGAGAAAATTGTATTGAGCAAGGAGTGCTTTTTCTTATATCTAAATTTACCCTTTTGAGACAATGAGCTATTATGTTCTCATGGCCTATGGAGTCGAAGATATTATGTTTCATGACTCTTGGATATGATGCAATAAATCAAAATGGCACATTACATAAGGATGTGAAGTAGTAGATACTGTTTGACCTCACTCTCGGGTCAACTGGAAACAGCTTCCCTGGTACCTTAAGAGTAATGTTGCATACTATCTGATTCCCCTAACTTCGCCTAGGCGAGAGCCTCTTCGAAGGCTTTGGGCATGCTGATGTTGATGAAGACAAGGAAATATCAATACCTATCCAGTAAGTCTGAACAGAGGTCCTCAAATTTAGCTCTTGTCAGAGTAGTCTCGATATGTTTTGGACCGTCAGCTGTTGCAGTGATGAAAGGCAAACTGCAAGATTGCATGAAAATAACCATTAGCTGAACAAGGGGTCATCTCAATCAGTTTCTCAGAGATCAGATACCTTAAATTAGTTTGAGTCAGTGAAGACAACTCAATCTTTGCCTTCTCAGCAGCTTCCGTGAGGCGTTGAAGTGCCTGCTTATCTCTCAGAAGATCTATCCCTTCCTCCTTCTTAAAGCTATCAACAAGCCAATCGACAATTCTCTATCAAAAGATATAAAGTCGATTAATCATGAGAAAAACGAGACAATTATAAGCATACCGAGTTAGCAACCACCCCCAGGGAGCAAAAGATTCTCAATCTCGACATTCACATACCTTGTCGAAGTCATCTCCTCCTAAATGTGTATCACCCGAGGTAGAGAGCACTTCAAAGACTCCATCTCCAACCTCTAGAACTGTAAATTCCATTGGTATGAGTAATCAACAGTGAGTACAAACAACCCCCCCCCCCTTATTCCGCTTAGGCAGGACATTTATCATGTTGATGTAAAAGAATATATTTTGGGCACATATAGTTTATCCCTACAAATAAAAACACCGAGAAGAGTTTCATACCTGAAACATCAAATGTACCACCTCCAAGGTCGAAAACAAGAATGGTCTCATTGTTTTTCTTTTCAAATCCATAAGCCAAAGAAGCAGCAGTAGGTTCATTAATTATACGAAGAACATCCAAACCAGCGATTCGCCCTGCATCTTTTGTAGCAGTTCTTTGCGAATCATTGAAGTATGCCGGAACTGTAATAACAGCTTTCGTAACTTTATCATTCAAGAATTTCGAAGCATCATCTACTAGCTTCCTCAAAACCTAAACAAACAAAATGAAGTATAAGCAACTCATAATAAATTTAAAGGAGAGAAAAAAGGAAGTTTGGGATGCTTTAATTAATCTTAGAACGGGTACAGATTCCTAACATAGGGGGTATACTTCATTTTACCTGAGCAGAAATCTCCTCAGCAGCAAACTGTTTCCCAATAGCAGGACAATCAAGCTTCACATTCCCATTCTCATCTTTCACAACTTTATAAGAAACTTGCTTAGATTCCTCATCCACTTCATTCATCTTCCTCCCAATAAATCTCTTCACTGAAAAGAATGTATTCTCAGGGTTCACCACAGCTTGCCTCTTAGCTATCTGCCCCACTAACCTACAACGACGGAACCAGAAATTTAATAAAATTTAGAAATAATTTTTTCAACACATATATAGCACAATCTTGTTTTTCGATAGTAAACGTTTATTTTTCGAAAAATGTCTCGTCCTAGCTCCACAGCTGCTAACCTGTCCCCTGTTTTGGTATAAGCAACAACAGAAGGGGTAGTTCTTGCCCCTTCAGCATTAGTTATAACAGTTGGTTGTCCACCTTCCATTGCTGCTACTGCAGAATTTGTAGTCCCCAAATCAATACCCACAACTTTTTCATTCACAACTCTCAAAGACTGGTACTTTTGTTGTTTTGAGGATCTGGGGTTGTTGGGTTTGACTCGGAAAGTTGTAAAGATTCCATTTTTAGTTAGTTTTTTACCAAAGAAAAGTGTTTTCTTGGGTGTTGATGGAATGGTGAATTGTGTGGTTGCAGCTGTTGCCATTTTCTTGATTCTTGTGTGAAATTAGGAGATCAAAAGTTTGAATTATTGTTACAGTTTTTTGAAGTGAAGTGATGATCAATTCATGGAGTTTATAGAAAGTGGATTTTAACGGAGGTGGGGTGGGGGGGGGGAGGGGATGTTCTAGAGTGGTCTAGGAATGTCAACTAGATTTGGTAGTATAAAAGAGTGAGACAACAGTTTTGGATTGTAGTGGTTGTGGATTGTGTAATGATTTCAGGATTTTGTCTTGTAGGATGCCATGCTGGACGGAGAAAGAATCCAGGAGGTTCTAGACTTCTAAAAAGATGATTTGCTCACCTTAGGCGTCCCGTTTGACTAGCTCATTGCCCAACAGATGAAGTAATTCGGGATGTATCTCTAACGGCCTGGTATTCCACCTCAGGAGTTTCTAAACTCTTGGGTAACCACCCACAAGGAGGTCCTCCCTTAAACAAATGCAGAGTTATTTATGCATTTGCCGTAGATCGAACCTACACACTTATAAAGAAGCACACTCTTATAGTGAAGTGTGCGACCATTCGAGCTATGCCCAGTAGGCAGAGGTTCTAGACTTATAGTAAAACATTTGTGGGTGGATATATTTCGACTCTAAATTGTGACCCATTTATTTCATTGAGCACACGTAACGTGTGTTGGCTATGCATATTGAATGTTGATTGCATGCATTTGGTTATTTCTTCATTATTTGATATTCCCTCTGTTTTTTTTAACTTCGTATTTAGGCTAAAATTCTTGTATTTTTTTAACATAGTGTTTTAAGTTTTTAATGTGCTTTTTAGACCACGTTTCTTATTTTATCCTAATAAAGTAGTTGGCTTTTAAGTTGACAACATTTGTTAACTCGGAAATAAATGCAATGAAGATAGCTTCCACCAACATTTGTTCATGTCAAATTATTGTGTTCGAAAATGAGAATATGAAGATAGACATTTATTGCAGAAGGAGAATGATTTGAGATTTCTTTCTATTCATGAGTTACACTTTATCTTAGTGTAAATAGATGTGAAACAATAGTTGAAACTCAATTAGTGTATAAACTGCAAATCATGTAGTATTCTGACATTAGCATTTCTTCATTTCAATATATCTATACAGGTTTCCAAATCAAGTGAGATAGTACAGAAGAATATCCAACGTTGCTCCCAAAGTTACAACAACTACAAAATCTGATGATCAGAGCTTTTAATCATTAGGACACGACGTCGTCTGCCAATCCAAGTAACCCAGATAGGATCCGAGGACACAACTCTATAACCTGCATTTGTATATAGTCTTCTAGCACCCCAGTCGTCTTCATACGCTCTCAGAACAAGATAATCGAATCTCCACAATTGAGCAAGTATGTCGCATGCTTTCAGCAATGCTGTCGCCACTTTCTGCCTCCTACATCCATGTCAATAACATGAAACATTTAGAAAGACACTAATCTGCAAAATATGTCTCGTGCTTTCAGCAATGCAGTCGCCACTTTCTGCCTCTTACACACATGCCAATAACATAAAACATTTAAAAGCATAACAATGTGCAATTTACCCCCTCTTGTTATTTAAACATGTAATTTATCGCTATTATGTGACGTCAAAAGATTAAAATGTCCTTAATATATTCTCATATTTAGGAATCAAATGTTTTAATCAGAATTTTTGGTGGATTAAAATTTTGAAACCTGAATTTGTTCAATACTGCTATGCCTGAAACATAGAGGTATTCATCTGCTCCAGGAATGTGCATAAGGACATCGCTGTCGCGGTAAACAGTAACGTCTACTACTCCTACAAGCTCCTCTTTTGAGGTTGATTCTCCTAGAGATGCCTCAGCAACCAAACAAGCATATCTGCAACAACGAATGTTACGGACTAATATTTATCTACCACCACTATACCTATTCAGTATTGCAGTTTTTACCTGTCTTTTGGCGAATTTCTTAGTTTGTAAAGAAGTCCAGAAAGTACTTCTGCCTGTGAATAAATTCAATTAAATGAAAATTGATCACTATTAGCAGAAAGACGTTCCATATGCACGCACCCACTAGTTTCATCAAGCTAATACATTGTATAAGCCTTAAGAGTAATATTTGTATTAACCGCGAGTAAAGTTGAAGACTACATGTTAAGTAACATCCGCATTAGCTATTAGCATAGATAAATGAGTAACATTTGCAATAGTCGTAAATAATATTAGATCAATAAACAGAGTAACAGGTAGTAAGAGGACGCCAATCTGCCAAAATTCTCGAGATTTACTACTCCATTAACGAGTGATGACATTGTTTAGTGACTAGTGGCGGAATGGACGCATGAAGTACTATTATACAACAGTCTTAACAAAAAGTCACTGAGATTAGGAGCGCGAGTGATGAGCACCTGAAAGAAATCAAAGAACATATCATTGAACAAAACAACAGGTTCATGAAAAGCTTCAGCTTGAATATTAGCAACCTCCTTCATCTCAGCTTCAACTTCATCCATTCTCCTCACCTTCCATCCATGATCATCGCTGATTAAATAACGAAAATGCCCTTTATCGTTTTCATCTCCATATTTTATTACTATTTCATCTGCCAAATTCACTTCCTCGGCCGAAGAACTACATGGAACAACCCTTTTGTTGCTTCTGCTTTTTTTGTTCCTCAAACTGCATTTTCTTGAACTTTTTAGCAAACCAACATAATATTGTTTGGTACCTCTTGAACATTTCCAAGGACACTCTGGTTGGAGTACTCTTTGAGGAACATTTGGAGGGTTAGATGGCAAATGAGCCATTTAATTCTGCACTTGTTTTCAGTAATTAATTGAGCTACCATTTCATTTCCAAATACTCCATTTCTTCTTTTCTCTAGGCTAAAATAATCAGCATTTGTGCTTCTTTTTTCCCTGTTTTTATCAGACAAATAGACACATAATTCTTGACGAGGGGGAAAATGATGAAGATAAGATATCTAAGGCAAAAGAGCTGGAAGAATGGGGGCCTTGAATACTGATTTCATGGTCCACACACGAGCTCTAGCCACATAGGGGTGTTATAAGAATATTACTATTTTACCCCTACCTAAAACTTCCTTAGATCCTGTCTGCACTTACAAATAGGGGGCAAGATAGTCATTTACTCCTAAAAATGCAATAGTTAAGATTATGTTAAAATTTATGTTATAAAATAGCTTATATATGGGAGAGAAATTGTTCTTATTATAACACCCTTGTTTTTTCTGGTAAGGAAATTTTAGCTAAATGTGTCATAAGCTGTTTGGTCAGACGAGTTATACATCGAAGG
This sequence comes from Echium plantagineum, assembly GCA_003412495.2. Taxonomy (NCBI): domain Eukaryota; kingdom Viridiplantae; phylum Streptophyta; class Magnoliopsida; order Boraginales; family Boraginaceae; genus Echium; species Echium plantagineum. The sequence continues at coordinate 24,974,829 of CM016563.1, read as the reverse complement.
ATATGCCCTAGTAGCAACCGTGCAACGACAAGATAAACGAGATATGAACCAATAAATTTCTACTCAAAATTCACCTTTAAAGGAATTTGATTCTAGAGACTAATTAATTTTACATGGATTAGGGCATCAACATATTCTCTTTCGGCAAATAGCATCATAATAAGTAGATGAAAACAAAAAAGTTACATATATAAGTAACTCATCAAATATAGAACATCTTCCCTGCATGACCTCTGCTTGCAAGTTGCAGCTTGAACCTCAACGACAAAGGTGGAACCGCTCCTGCTATCCCCTAAATAAAGAAACGAGACAGTATTTTCGCTTTTGTTTTGAAGACTCTGATCCAAGGCGATTGTTGTTCTTTAAAAGAACACCTCTATCAACTAAGAGAGGCAACGATCTCATGCTACAGGTATTTTGGGTTCACCTAGGTTCACAAAGGCCTGAGCTCGAACTATTCGTGCCATTGCAGCATCCCAAGAGATTAAGTGGTCGAGGAAAGTGTTGACGTACTTTGCTCGATCATTCTACATTCAAAGAAGATAGAGAAAAAGGTAGATTAATATCAATAGAAGCTGATACTTCAAGTGAATAGATTAACATATTCATACCTTGTAATCCAAATAATAAGCATGCTGCAGAAGATAAATAAAGAACCATGTTAACCTCTTTTCATTGAACAAACAAATTTTTGACATGACTTATGTCAATGTGTTCACATGTACCTCTGAGTGTAAAGTAGACGTTCCTATTACTTTATACGTAGTAACTATAGAGTTGAATATCACATGGAAATATGAGTTAAGACTTTGAGGACGTGAAAGAATGGTGAAAATTTCCAATGTAACGATCTAATTATCATGTTCATCAACAGGTAATTGCTTCTATTGATTGTGTTAATCTATAAAAGTGAATCCTTAGTGTACATGGCAGAAAAAGATGATTGGCATACCTCCCAAACGTCCAAACAAGTAAGAGGCTGTACCAGAGAAAAATCAAGACCCAATGTCAGACACCTGGAGGAATTATCGCCATTGATCGTGACTGTTTTAAAATAACTAGAAAGCTTACAATGTCATTCCAGATAATGGGGTTTACAGCATTTGATGTTTTGACCAATGCAAGATGTTTTTCCTCCCTTTTCACTGTACACATTCGAAGGGGCAAATTAGTGTCAAGGGACAGATAGACATTGACAATGAACCAGGGAAACTGAAGAACGCAGCTCCTTCCATTAAACTCAAAAATCAAAAAATATTTAATCAAGTGGAAAATTTGAAAAATTATATTAACAGCATATGAGGGGACACAAATCAGCATAATGCATGGCTCATGTCCATAAATTGGTAATGGTAATAGTAATCATAATAATATTAAAAATAATAATACTAATAATAAGATGAAGAAGAAGATGAATGAACTAAGATACACACATAAAATCAGCTTCCACAACTTACATACAAGCCAGACCCATCCAGAGCCAAATGCTGTGAGAGCTGTTTGCATAAACTTATCCTTAAAATTGGTAAAAGAACCAAAATCCTTCTCAATTTGCTCAAGTAGACCCATAGTGGGCATGTCGCCACCTCCAGGTCGCATGGATTCCCAAAAGAAGTCATGATTCCAGACCTACAGATTGAAGTGTTATATAGCATTGCAAATTTAGGTAATGAGTTATTTGACCAATAATATAATTTGGAAAGCTATAACTCTGTAAACTCATAAATATTGTGTTTAAATCTTAAGTTGATTGGTATGATGAAGCAATGCAGAAGAATAACTTATCAGTTTCTAGCCAGTGAATGTGCTACTCTGAAGCAATATACTTTAAGAAGAACTAACTCTCTAACAAATTTATCTAGACATACCTGAGCAGCGTTATTGAATTCGGACATGGGGTTCCCGTTGTTATATGTAACCTTAATAAGTTCATCAAGAGTACATCCATACAGCACATCATTCTTTTCAAGCTGCTTGTTCAGCGCTTCAACATAACTACGATGATGTCCTCCCCAATGTACTTCTAGAGTTTTCCGGCTCATAAATGGCTCTAATGCATCCTACAAAAGCAAAAGGCATAGCTGATATCTAGTAAACTAGGATATAAATTATAACAACAAAAATCACCAAAACAGCTTTTTTTTACTAAAATAAGTAGAACTCTTCATATCAACATTTTCAGTAAACTTTGATAAAGCTTCCATGCTGAAAACACAGACTTACAAGCTCATAAGGTGGTTCCCTTAAGCCATAATAAGCTACAACTTTTGATACCCTACGATGACCAGGCAAACTTTTCCCCTGCTTCTTCAAAATCTGCAAATTCAGAAGAAAGATAAATATCATCACAAGGCTCCCGTCTGAGCGGGATAAAGGGGGTCGGGTAGTACGCAACATTTCAAAAAGGATTATTTGAGTTAAAACTAGTGCTCGAAATTATATACCACTGTTTGAATTAGTATACACATACCGAAAGATGAAACCTTTGGGGGTTGTGTTGGAGCTTTGGTGCCCCTAAACCATTTGAACTAAATAAGCATAGACTACTACAACTAGGAGAAGTTGACCAACTCATCTTTTTATACAGCCTGCAACTGATAATATCTACAACAAAACAATATAATGAGCATATAAGTTAACACTTCAAAAGAAAATTAAGAAATAGCCAGCAGTGTACTAAGTTCTTCATTGAGGCATTTTTACAAACACGTTGTCAGCGTTAACCTCAACCATTTCTCGATAACCTCAACCAAAAGTTCAGAACAAGACAACTAACGTAAGTACATGAATTAGAGCATTACGTTTTTTTCCTACGTAATCTTTGTAACAAAGTTTGGGATTTGTTTTGTGTGTTTTTGTTTCTGATTTTGTTCAATATTTCGCTCGCTCTCAAAGATGTAAGAAAAGTTGATGAAGATATACTGGAAGAGCCAAGATGATGTTTTGTGGAGAGTTGTTACTAGGTTCGCTGATCTGTTACACAGCACAGACAGCAGTGAAATTTTAGAGTGAAATGACTACTCTGCCTTTCCGAAATGGGGATAAAATGGTAATTTTCAACAATAGTAAATCGCTATTTTGGTGTGTGTATAGTGTTACCATCGAATTGAAAGTATAGTTATGAGGAAGTTAATTTGAGGACAAAATAGTAACTTAGCCCCAAATCAAACATTGTTATGATGTGTATAGTCTTATAATCTCGTGGTCTAATTATAAGTATTAAAATCTCAATTACTATCGTGATTTTCTTTGTAATTTTTTTGTTTTAAATTGGTGATCGAAGTATGAGGACAATAGAGTCCAGTTTCGGTGCATCAATAATTCGGTGCATCAGGTACCCATTTAAAGGTTTTACGTGGGTACAGTACCCACGTGAAATCTTTAAATGGGTACCTGATGCACCTGATGCATGGAAGTATTGATGCATAAAATCTTTTCACAGGACAATAGTATTACAAAGTAATAAGACCTATTAATTAGAAGCTTGAGTTAGATGTTACCGAATTTTTAAATCATCGTCTTGAAGGGAGGTTTTGACTCCGTTGACACTTGACATACAAGTGGTGTTTTGTCAATAATAAAATGACTATTTTGCACCCAGGAAGGTTTAACTAGATGAAAAAACAATAATTTTACTCCTAAAATAACAGTCCTAATCTTCATTGAATACCCCAATCAAACATTTGAAACTTGGTTATCATGCAATCATTAATACTGTTATATTTGTCACTTGTCTTCATACAAACTACGTCGTTTTGGAGTGCATGTGGAGAATTTGTGGTGGATGGGAGAGTAATAGAGCTGAATGATTCAAATATCGATGAAGCAATTTCAACATTTGATTACATTCTCATTGATTTCTATGCTCCTTGGTGTGGTCACTGCAAACGCCTCGCCCCTGAGGTAATTTCACCAATTAATTGGTCTATGTCCCAAAATGATTGTCCACTTTTTAATTTGAGGATGAGTCATCTCTGAATTTATTTTTTATGCTGAGTTTACAAATTCATTTTTATGTCCTATAATGATTATCCATACTTTTCAATTTTTATGGGTTGACTTCAAATTTTTGAATGTAGGTATTGTTTGTATACTGTTGTTACTTCAACATCTTTAGTTACTGTTGTTGATTGTACTAACTCATCCCTGAACGATTGACATGTTCGTTTTTCCAATGGTCAAAATTAACGAAGTTATGGTATTAACTATTAATTACGCACACTTTGATTTGAATCGAAGTATTTAATGTGGAGCTAGGGAAGTTAATTAATACTTTGGGTCGCTATCGTGCAACATATAACATTCTGACGTGCACGGTTCATGCATGAAATGTGTAGTGTGGTTTAATTGCTGAAGTGTTTGTTTTTGTACTGTTTCCGCAAGGCTAAATATCGTTTCAATTTGCAGTTAGATAAAGCAGCCCCTATTCTTGCTGGATTGAGTAGTCCTGTTATCATCGCGAAAGTGAACGTTGACAAGTATAAAAGTCTTATTAAGAAGCACAACATTGAGTATGTTTCTGAAGCTTTATTAGCATTCTTGTACTATTAAGGGCCTGATCAATATAAGTCATCGATTAATGTAGAAATTCATTCTCGATAATCTGTTAGTCGATTATATTAATTCAAAACAAAGGGGCCCTAAAACTATTAAGTTACTTTATGCATTGTTATTTGTATATATTAATTATCCTTGTTTTTACAGTGTCTAGATGTTTCTTATACTTGATAATGATGCCCGTCCTCTGCTGGTTTGACATCTCCTAATATTGAAATGAAGAAAATTGATTTTGTGTTGGTCCTCATCTCTTAAACCGCATGCAATCTTTTAGACATCTAGCTTCCTTTCCCATATATCACAAAATTAACGAAACTCGCCAAGTTTGTCAAATATATTTCATCAGACTATTTTGATTTTTTTCCTGTAAGACATCAGAACATCATGATCTACTTTTAAAAACTAATATTGTTCTCACCAAAATACAGTGGGTATCCAACTCTGAAGATATTTATTCATGGAGTTCCAACGGAGTATTATGGACCTAGAAAGTTCGACCAGCTTGTCCAACATTTAAAGAAATTTGTTGTTCCTAATGTCACTGTCCTAAACTCTTACTCTGGAGTATCGAAATTTGTTGAAGAAGCTGGCAATGATTTTCCTATATTTATAGGCTTTGATGTTAAAGAGTCCATGATATCAAATTTGGCTTCCAAGTACAAGAAGAAGGCATGGTTTTCTGTCTCCAAGGAATTTTCTGAAGATGTAATGTCTATGTTTAATTTCGATAAAGTGCCTGCACTAGTAGCCCTTCAGCCACGTTACAGCGAAGGAAATATTTTCTATGGTCCTTTTGAAGGTATCATGTTTAGATACAGCTCATAACATGTTCTGAAATATATAGTCAATAGTTATATGCAACCATATCAAGTTTCTTGTTGGAGCGGTGTCAAGGGGTGTCACCCAAATGTAGTTCAGAAGATGCAAGTACGCTTCAAAGGTTTGCCTTCCTGAATTCCTATTCCAAACGAGAAAACGAATTGTACTAGGCTTAGTCAGGAAAGACTTCGAGTTTGCTAGGAGTAAAACTAAAGAACTTCAAAGGCAAATTGAGCTTAACGCGAATCAGACAAAAGGTCAGTTGTTGCTGCTCCAGCAACAAATTACCTTAGAGGGTCTGCTATGATATTATCGGTTGGAATTTTACATACATTCAAATCACCTCTCTCAACTACTTTGAGGGCTTTGCATAGCTTTTATTGCTGAGACAACAAGCTTGTGCAGAAATGATTGGACTTTATGTCTTTCATCGTTTGATATACTCTCTCTTCTATTATGTGCACATAATGTTTATATACAAAGACACAAAGTTTGAACTTCACCATTCTTAACTGTTTGATCATTTTACTGCAGAAAAATTTCTTGAAGATTTTATAAAACAGAATCTGCTCCCTCTGATATTGCCTATTAACAAAGACACATTGGAACTACTGAAAGGCGAAGATAGGAAAATTGCTTTGACCATTGTGGCGGACGAGACAAGTGACGACACAAGACATTTAATCGAACTCCTGAAGGCTGCTGCTTCAGCAAATCATGACTTGATATTTGGTTATGTGGGAGTCGAGCAGTTTGAGGAATTTGTTGAAGCATTCGAATATGAGAGAACACAACTGCCAAAGATGATTATTTGGGATGGAGACGAGGAATACTCATTTGTAAGTTCATGCTTACTTGTCTTTATAATTACTTATCTACGTCCATATGTGCCATAATGAGTTTTGGGCGTCGGCTTTCCTTCAAGTATCTATGTGTCATATTCATATAAATCTATATTTGAACGAGGCTTATTTTGTTTTGGCCGCCTAAAATATCCACACGCTTGCGGGTGCACCCTTGAACTCTGCCTCTTTTCGAAACAAGGTCTAAACTGTGCTTGTTTTCAATTTGCCCCTTAGTTTTCAATTTGATGGTATAAAATTGAATTGAGGTAAGGACAACTTCGGCAAAATTTAATTTTGATGCAAGTTTGTTAATAACCGGTCCAATTTTTCGGAGTAGTTATTATTTCTGGAGTCTCAGTTTGTTATGACTTATGAATAAGAAAATATATTTGATTTTTTAATACCCAATCAACCAGGTTAATGGCTCAGAATGGCTTAAAGAGGAAGATCGAGGATCACAAATAACCCAATTTCTTGAGGGCTACAGAAAAGGAAATGTAATCCAGAAGCACATTGGACCCTCTTTCATGGGTTTCATCAAGTCACTCTTCGGAATAGGCACTATTATCGCCATCTTCTTCATTATTTTGTTGATGGCAGTAATCATGATAATTACCAAGGATGATGAACTTGAAACAGCCCGTCCTCGACCAAGGGCATCAGAAGGAACGGACAATGTGGAGCCTCAAGCTGAAAGTGGAAGAGGCAAGGAAGACTAGTTATTCGTTATCTACATGCGAACTCGAACTTGGTATTTTTTTCGCAGATGGAGGATGGCTCGGAGAATCCCCCACAACATGATAAAGGGGGAATGGAGTTGAAGCACAATGAAATATAGAGTTCCTTGAAAAGGTCATCTAGATTTGGAGTTTAAAAAAGGGGGTTATTTTGGCAGTTCAAATTTGATATTTAGATTCCACAGACCTATGTAGTTATCATATGATAAATTGTAATCCTTCCAATCTGAAATAACGTTGTTGGACCTTTTTGAAATTGAACTTTGACCATCAATTACTAATTACTACTTATTTTAAATCAAAAAAAACATATATAAATATTGTTGGATTCATCTTTTAAAGTACTCTCATAATATTTAATTTTTTAATGATATAATTAAAGAGTAATGGGAAGCACCGGCCCCCTAGGTCCGCCCCTGGGCATATGTATTGTTCTAGTATCGCGGATGGAGCATCGCCCCCCCCCCCCAGGTCTTTCGATATCGTTATATATTATTTTTGGGAATTTTTTGATATAAAAAATAGAAAGTGTAAATAAACTAAGTAAAAAGGCTAGCTTAGTTGGTTAAGAGTTTCCTCTAAAAGGTGGAGATCATGTCTTCAAGTCCTCTAAGACACACTTTTAACATAATTTTGAATTATTGTTGATTCTTTAACATTTTTTTTAAAAAATTTTGGCCCCCTATTTAATTTTTTAAATGTTGGCCCCTCTTTATTTTCATCCTGGTTTCGCCCCCGCATATGCCACCGGCTCAGCCATTCATCTCAGTTGGTGCTGATATGGCCCAATTCCATCGATGTTTGAATACTGCGACAACTTCCGGTAGGCGTCCCGATTGTGATAAGGCTTTTTTGGAGAACACATTATTCAATGTGACGCCGACATAAATGGTGTTTGGATTTTGGAAATATTGTCGCCACTATTGCTATCAAACCTAACTCCCTATATGTGACAAGAACATTTGGGCCATATTCGTTTGTAAATAATGTTGCTAGCCACGTGAGTACCCACGTGCGATTCACGATTCTCTCATGTTGTAGAAATGAGTAACAGAAAGTGAAAGTTTTGTTTGTATTCGTTGCCCGACAACCTCCAATAGAGGCATATTATACATGTTTTTGTTGTAGGTGTAATCGAGCATTATCACATGGGGATACGCATTGAGTATGGATTTCGATGTTGGGTGGCTGAATACCACGTCTCCTAATGTCGACAAACCGGACAAATGATAATCGAACATGTATATATGTGCATCTAGTAGCCACAAGAAATTATGTAGCGGGGTTCTGCTCCCTTTTTTTATTTCCTTATTTTTGCTACGACATTGTAAACTCGGACAAGGTTAGTAACATTACCTGGGACTGCCCTTTTTCGTGATGCAAGCATGTCGCTCAGTGGTAGCATTTGTAATTCCTGTTCTTTGAGAGCCTCAAATTCGTGAGGTTTGATTTGGCCCAACCTAGACCCTCCATCGTAGTGCGGGAATGGATGATTGTGTCTACCCATCTTCACTCGGACCCACCACCGACCATCACCAATAACATACTCCTTTCCTGTGATACAAGATGGACACATAGCTTTCTGGGTTTTTGTTTCTCGTGTAAATTTCTTTTTGTTCATCCTATATTCCAAAGCTTGACTACAAACAAGAAGGATGGAAGCTCCTTTGGCTCCGTCGTGTGATCTTGAATTTCTCACTCCCAAAGTAATGTTTCTTCGTGCTGCCACAGCCCGAACATGATCCTCAAGTTCTTGACTGCTCCTGAAACCGCCTTCCAGATTATTAAATTCCTTGGTTACGTCTGGATATTCAGCCTCACCAATGTCAACAGTAGTAGGACCAACTATATCGTAGTGAAATGGAGCCATTGCATTATATTCCGTTACATTTTCTTCATCAAATGTAAACTCGTAGTCGTCAATATTTATCGAATCATAACTATATATGTCATACATTGTATGAGACATTTTGTATACATAAACTTAAATGAAATAGTATGCTATTTATAGGCGAAGTTGAATGCATCGAAATATTTCATAAATTACTTTTATTATTTTATACTACTTTTCGAAATAAAAGTTATAACTATTTTGCCCACTTATTCATGCGGACAACTAGTGCATGCTATGTCACAATGAATTGGTCTGAATTTGTGAGACAAGTGTTCATGATAAAAAAAAAAAGAAGGGTTGTAATTCGATGAGGCTAATGTGACTAGGCGTGCAGGGGTCTACTGTAAACAGTTTATGGACGCATGATCCATTCGTCCGGGGGCAAAATAGTCCAACCGCTACAGTACTTCACTGTTTTGGTGTGTATAGTGGCAACTGTTAGATGTCCAAAAAAGCCGCCAACTTAATTTTCCCGCTCAATATTCATTTTCCCTCTCGGCATTTGAACTCTTTCTTTTGCTCAGCTAGGGTTCCGCCGTAGCACCACCATGGAAACTCCTGAAATCTCCCAGCTCCTCCGTCGAACTCTCAGCCCCGACGCCAATTCCGTCAAATCCGCCGCCGATGATCTCGACCGCCTCTCCGCTACTCCATCCTTCCCTTTCTCCCTCCTCCACATCGCATCCGGTAACCAATACTGCACTTAGTTACTCCCTTCATTCCTTAATCTAAGGACCGTTTTCTTAAAATATAAATCACTTTTAATGTTCCATTTTACCAAATTTGATAAGAAAAAGTGGAAGGAAAATTAAGTTTATGAGATGAATTCAAATTTTCCTTAAACTTTTTGCAAAAATAAATGGTTATTAGAAAAAGGGACGAAAGGAGTATATGATAATTATCCTCCTCTGTCTCAAAATGATGGTCCAATTTCGAATTGTTACGGTTGATTTCTTAGAAAAAATTTTAATTTTATGAATATTTATGTTGACTGACTTGTTTAAAGGGGTTCTAGTTTTGAAGTTTATGCTTCACTTTTTAGAATATTATCTAATAGTGAATTTTGAAGGTTGATTTTTTTTTTTAGTTTGGAGTTAAATTGAGTTGCTCTATAACATTTGGTGTAAAATATATGAATGTTAGCATATTTAATGTAATTTATATTATTAATATAATAATTTTGATTCAAATCAAAGTTATGCACGTCAGTTAAGATTACAAAGTTTGTTAATTTCGACAGGATGAGGGTGTTATTAGCTTTATAATTCTATATACATCAATTTGTTCTTGTTTTTTTGTAGATGATGAAGATCACGGGGTGAGAGTCGCTGCTGCTACATTTCTTAAGAACTTGACAAGGAGAAACACTGATACTAGTAATTCAAGTTCAAGTGTTAGTAAAGAGTTTAAGGACGCGTTAGTTAGCGCCTTGCTTCGAGCTGAATCGGCTGTTTTGAAAGTTTTGATTGAAGCAGTATGTTTACTGATCTTGAAACTCTCATTTTATTAGTGCTGTATGCTTGTATACATGAATTTTCTAAGATACTACTTACTTTTTTGGAATTGTCTTTTAGTTGCGAGAAGTTGTTGCTGTGGAGTTTGTGAAGAATAATTCATGGCCGGAATTGGTACCGGAGCTAAAGATGGTTATTCAGGAGAGTGACCATATTAACCATCGTGGAAATTCTCAATGGAAAACTGTTAATGCACTTACAGTTCTCCATTCCGTTATAAGACCCTTTCAGGTATTTTGGATGTTGATTTCCAAATGAGGTCATTATTTTGAGCTATTTTTTCTTGGAAAATTGGTTTCCTCTTGTGGTGAATATCAAAAGGGTTGTTGGCTTGAAATTTATGTCTACGCTATTACACTATTGGATGCTAAATTATTAGGAGATACGTGATTATTTGATTAGATAATACTGCACTGCTATAATGCATTTCTTTATGTTTATTGAAGTTAGCTATTCTGTTGCTATAGTATATGTTTGGTCAAGTGTTTCCTCATGTTACAAGGATGTTGATCAAATTAATTGCAAAGCTTTAGTGTTAAGCACCTTATCCTGAAATTGCGAGTTAAGGGTTGCTGCATCATTTAAGCTATGGTATGCAATCACATTTTGTGGTCGAAAAGATAATACTTCCTCCATCCACATTATTGTCAAGTTGATTTTTAATTATCAAAATATACAAACTTTGGAGCCTTAATTGACACAATGGAGTGAAGGGAGTATAGGTGGTTGTTCTGCCTTCCATGTCTAATAGTCTCATTGAACAGTATTTTATGAATCCCAAACTGGCGAAGGAGCCTGTTCCATCTCAGCTCGAGCTAATTTCACAAGAGATTCTTGTGCCATTGCTTGCCTTTTTCCATCATTGTGTAGAGAAGGTAAGTCTTGCTTAGGGCCTTGTTGCACTTTATATACCTGCAGTTGTGCCAGGTTTTTCAATTATGTTCTTTGACTTTTGTAAGTCCTTCATTTCACACTGATGGTGTATTAACAGGTCTCTACATCTCAAGGTCAGGAGGACTTGGAGATTGAGAAAATTCTACTTATTCTTACAAAGTGCATTTATTTTTCGGTGAGTGGTATTTCATTGCTGTCTGGAATGTTCTTATACGAAATTAAACAATTGCTTCTATAGCCTCATCCTAACTGTTCACAGTTTGTATAAACATATAGTCTATGAAACCTATGCATTAAGTTGCGATAAGAATATTAACATTATGATAATCACAGGGCAATATAACATCAATATAACACCAAATTGTACTCAGACTTTGTGTAAGGTATTTCTTGTTCCAATTATATAATGCATACTATAATTTAAGCAGTAACATGATTGGCATTATAGCATAGGGAGTAGTTGTGAAGGTGGTATTTTGCAGGCTTTATTAGTTGAAACTCTAAAACAGGACAAGTAAGATGAAGCGGAAAGGATGGATAAAAAATTATAAATCTGTCCACTGTGGTTAAATAATGTATTCCTTTGTATATCTTCGAATCGTAACCTTGACTATCTTTTACCATCAATGATTTTCTCAGGTGAGATCACATATGCCACTCGCTTTGGTTCCTTTACTTCATTCACTTTGTCATGATCTGACAAGACTTCTGAATTGTTTATGCTTTGATGGTGATGTAACTCATGAAGACAAGCAATCTCAAATGTTCAAGGCAGGAAAGAGAAGTTTGCTCATCTTCTGTACATTTGTAACTCGACATCGGAAGTTCACTGATAAGTAATGACAGGAGAGCTGCAAGTTCATTTAATCATTTGTAAAGAAAACAAATGATACACCCTCAACTCATATCTAAATTTAATGCTTGTGCTTGCAGGCTGATGGCAGATATCACAAATTGTGCTCTGAAACTAGTTCCAAATACCACACTTCTCAGTGTAAGTTCTTCATTATTACAATCTCTAAGAACTCTTCTTATTTCTCAAGAACAGCTTTTGTTAGATTATTCCAAATGCTGTTTCCAGCGTCTAGTTGCTGTTCTAGTCTGTTGGCTATTTCCCAAACTTGTAATCATTGTCCCACTTTGTTATAATTCTCCCTAGATAGTAACAGCAACATTCATTTATAATGTTTTTTCCACAGAAACTGGGTTTTCTGCCAGAAAGAGTTATTTCATTGGCATTTGATCTTATTTCTCGTGTTCTGGAGACTGGACCTGTAAGTCTTGTGTCATATATTCAAAATTTTCAAATTCATTAATCAAGGTGATGTCCCATGTGTTGATGAAATATCATGCATTTATGTTTGATAAATCCTAATGCTTGAAACAGGGATGGCGACTGGTTTCACCTCACTTTTCAACCTTGCTAGACAATGCTATCTTTCCAGCATTAATGATGAATGAGAAGGTAAGTGTAAGATTACGCGACAGAGTTAGTTCTGCATTTTCTGTCTTTTTGAAGGAGCATGAATTTCTTGAAGTGGACATCATGCATCGATTGTTGACTTGGCAACCACAAGATTTTGGAAGAAAAAGTGACTTACATATAATATATATAGCTTAGAAGCATTGTTACTCAGGTTTGTTAGATTATTTATCTAAACGTTACTCCCTTCATTCTATAAAGATTATCTAGTTTTTACTTTCTCAAAATTGAAGAGAAATCCTTTTTAATACTAGTAAAAAATGTGAAAAATATTACTTAAAGCTTGCCTATTGACATCGTCCATTATTATAACAAGTTATGTAATTATTCATGGGTAAAGATACTATGCTCCATGTTTCTATGTACTTGCTAAAAAAAATTCGACTTTGTTTCCACTGCCCATATGTAGGACAGGGAAGAGTGGGAAGAAGACGCAGATGAATATATCAGGAAAAACCTTCCCACTGAACTTGTATGTGACTTTTCTTCCTATTATCAAATAATTAAAAGATCCTCTTACTCAATTAAAGTGAACTGCAGGAGGAAATTTCCGGTTGGCGGGAAGACTTATTCACAGCTAGAAAAAGCGCTTTAAACTTACTTGGAGTTATTTCAATATCAAAGGTCTGAATCAAGAACGGTGATTTGTTATCTATTGTCTTCCAATTCTAATGGACTGTTTTGACTTGCAGGGTCCCCCAGTTGTCTCTTCTTTTTCATCGAAGCGTAAGAAAGGTGAAAAAAACATAAGAAAGGACCGAAGTTCAATAGGGGAGTTGTTAGTGCTTCCCTTCTTGGCAAAGTTCTCAATTCCATCTGACCCCACCAACATGAAGAGTACTTCAGAGTGAGTTGAAGAAATTATAAGCTGATTAAACCATGGCCTTTTTGGCCCTCCCTCAATGTTTATAAAAAGTGATGTTTTGTCTGTCTGACACAAATTGTGACAATGTTTACATTTTTCTGTTTTTTTCTTTTCAGATATTATGGCGTCCTTATGGCTTATAGCAGCCTTCTAGATGTACGTAATCTCATATTATTGATGTTATCAACTCCTGCTTTAATAGCATGAGCTAACTTATTATCTATCGCCACATGCTCAGTTTCTGATGGAACAAAAACCTGGATTTATTAGTAATCTGCTTCAGAGGCGAGTGCTACCACTTTATAAAGATTCCAATTGTCAACCTTATTTGGTGGCATCTGCCAATTGGGTCCTTGGAGAGCTTTCCACTTGTCTGCCTGAAGTAAGATGACTCTCAGCTTTCTTATTTCTTTTTCTGCAACAGATATTTTATTTTGAAACTTTATCTTTTCCCGTGCTTCAGACACTGCTAATTAACTTAATTCTTCAGATAAATTGTCAGCTTCATATATAAGCTTGCTCATTCTCATATAAACTATACTCAAGAGAAGTAAAATATTTCTTTATCTAAAAGGAGGAAAGATATAAATTTCCTTGTTTATTGAAAATTCAAATTGTGATATATTTCCTTTTCTGTTCGAAGTGATGTTTAAATCTTTATTCAGGTCCTTGTCTGGCGTGTTTCCTTGCCTGTTATGATCATTTTATTTTACCGTAAGGCCCATTTATTTTGTTTCAGGATATGAGTGTTGATATATATTCTTCATTGATGAAAGCATTGGGGATGCCTGATATGGGAGATACTTCATGTTATCCTGTTCGAATATCTGCGGCTGGGGCAATTAGCCAACTTGTAGAAGTAAGTAGACTCCGCAATAGTGTTTAACTATTTGCAGCACAACCTTTTGTTCCTTAGCGCTGGATACTTTTTTGACAGAATGAGTACATGCCACCTGAGTGGCTACCCCTTCTAAAAGCAGTAGTTGGTAGGATAAGTGATGAAGAAGAGACTTCGATTAATCTTCAGCTTCTTAGTACTTTGGTGGAGGCTGCAAATGAAGGGATTGCTCCTCATATACCACATATCATTCCTCTATTAGCAAGAGCAATCTCAAAGTGCCTAGCAGATGATCCTGAAGCATGGCCGCAGGTATATACGATGTATCCCTTTAGTGACTTAAAACTTCTTTGATTCTTGTTTTCTGCGTGTTCCTTGTTTAGCTCTTGAAGATAATTTAATAAGTGTGGTACCAGATACCCAAGTTCCTGCGTCAAACTGCCGATGTACTTTTAACTCAATTAATGTACTATGTGGGCTATATTTAGGTAGTAATATTTTCATCTGCATCTCAGAACTTTCAGATCATTCTATATGCAATAAAAACAAGTTTCTAGGAAAGTTGGCCTAACCTATTTCTTACACTAACCTGACACAAGACTTCATGTTTACATGCCTAAATTCATGCACTGAACTGATATTGTTATGGTAGATGGTTGAACGAGGCTTTGCCACACTGGCAGTGATGGCTCAATGCTGGGAACAGTTTGTTAATGAAGACACTGAACAGGATGACACTCCTGATATGTGGATCAAAGGTCGAGTAGATATTTCAAGTGCTTTTTCAGGTCTCCTGCAATTGGCTTGGCTAAGTTCTGAACAATCAATGGTTAGTGAAAGTAGATCTTTAGTATCCATTGAAGAAAGCTCTACATGCGGTCCTTCCTAATTTTCACTTGATGTTTTTCAACGTTATACATATTTTCTAACTGGATGCATCCATGTGACTGACCAGGATGGTGGCCCTTCTTCCTCAGAACTACCGACAAGGTGCCTAGATGATCTATCCTGGTTGCTTTGGTTTATTTTACGATGTGTTAGTGGAAACGATATTGTTGTAACAATGTTGGTGTCCAAGCTATTGCAAGTATGGTCTGATATAATTGCTGATTGGCATGATTGGGAGGAAATGGAAGACATACCAATCTTCAAATGTATAAAAGAAGCTGTCTTCGTAAACAAAAAATTTACAATTGACGACTTTATCATTGGAGGAGCCCCAACCTCTTCCACTTTACGCGTGCCATGGAAATCAATTGTTGAAGGAATGGCTGCTTTCATAACCGATGCTTTTCAACAGTATCCATCTGCAGTTCGGAGGGCATCCTCGACCGTCCATGTTCTGTTACATGGCACAAGTTTCTCAAATGAAGGGGAACCCATCAAACAGGCACTTGTAGCTGCTTTTAGTCAATCAGCATTTTCTCGCTTTAGTGAAATCAAAGCAAAGCCTTGTCCACTGTGGAAATCTCTATTATTTACGTTATCTTCCTGTTTTCTGAGTAACCCTGAAACTGTAGAGAGTACTTTGGAGGAAATTGAATCTCAAGGATTTACAGTATTTCTGTCAGCCCTGACATTTCTCTCTTCTGGCAAGTCTGAGCAACCTTTGTCAACAGAGTCGGAGATTAAGTTAACTGGTGAGCATATTGACCTTCAACATACGATATCCGAGGAACTGCAGCTTGAAATATAATTCTTGATCTATGTCACTTAAGTATCCAATACAAACAATCATTATTAGCTCTGACTCAATAAATAACGCAGCACTATGCGTTCTTGAAGTCTAACCTATTTCCAGAAAGGAGGCAGTCATTATTAGCTCTGCCTTACACTTCAGTAACGGCCTCCTTTCTGCAAATGGGTTATAGGACAAAAAATAGTGCTGCATTTTGTATTCAGTTATCCTTTAACCTACTTTATTTCTCAAGTAGCAACTTAACAGAAAGATATGGCTCTTGCCTAAAAGTTCTTATTGATTTGTTATTTATAAAATGTAGTTCTGGCACTGGCAAGAGCAGTTGAACACCTGATCAAACCTGGACGTCAGAGGACTCATCTCATTCTGGATTGTTTTACTTCAATAATGGAGGCATCTATGAGATGGAAAGAATTACAGGAAGAAGATGAAGAAGAAGGTGAAGAAAATACAGATGAGGATGACATCGAAGACACTGAAGATGACGAGGTCTGTATTTCTTTGCTGCTCCATCAATCCGGATAACCTCTTGATTGGGAGTTGCTCATCTGCATTCTTGGAGCATTTGTCAAAATAAATGAGGCAATAGTTTCATGTTATAGTGCAAGAGGCCATCTTACGTGGTTCTTGATTTATTGCACTGAAATTATATGATAATTTGAACTTGAAACTATTTTATGATTCAATGGATAGGATTCTGAGGATGATGAGCGCGAAGAAACAGAAGAGGAATTCTTAGAAAGGTGTGCCAAAGCTGCGGCTGAACTGGAAAATGATACCATAGAAGAAGGAGATGATGAAGATGAAGAGCTTGAGATTGAATTAGGTACTGCTGAATATTTAGTTCATTTTCCTATTTCCCAGCCTAGAATCTATGTTAAATGGTTCAATATTGTTGTTTCTTATTTTGGCATAAAATGCATGCACAATTCAATATTTTCCCTTATTCTCTGTTATAGCTTTGTTCTTTCTCCCTGTTATATAACACTCCTACTTCACTGCATCGTTTAGGGGACCTTGAAGACGTGGACATGCAAATTATAATGCTTTCGTTGCTAGAGAGATATCATTCTCTTTTGCAAGGACAACTTCCATCTGAACTAATTGAAAGGTTCTTGCAAACCTTCCCCGAATATCATCGATTATTTTAGTACTTCAGCTTGGTTGCAGTGTGGTGCATCAATTGAAAAGTTGTCCTAAATTGTTTGCAAGAATTGTTTGTCGTTGCTTATATTTGAGATGTCATCACGTTCTTTGTCAGCTGACATCTGAGCAGCTTCATGGAGTGATCAATTTTCTCCCTTTTGAGGGTCTTGAATTTTTTATCAAGATAGTATTGTACATTGATGGTTGGTATTGGTTGCTTGTGCTATTCATTTGTCTTAAAAAAATATTCTCTCCGTTCTTTTTTATTTGTCTTTCTAATCTTATTTTTTTTGTTTCTAAATATTTGTCTCCCTAGCATAATTAATTGTAAGTTTACATTTTCAATGTACCTTTTTATTATTTTTCTTATGAAGTTATCAACCAACCAATTATATAGCTTCAATTGATTGTCATTTTACATTTTCAATGTACTTTGTTACTACTTTCTGTTCTCCTTAATCAATGTGTAAATTACTAGAAACACAATTAAAAAAGAACGGAAGTAGTAATATTTATATGCCTTTTATACCACTTATGACTAAAAGGTACTTCATAATTAAAGATTTATAATTAAAGACTGATACGAGAAAACAAAAATAATAATGAGCATTAGATGGATGGAACTTTATTTTCTACTTTTACATTAAAATATTTTAAAATATGAAAATACTTGTGTCCTATAATCTTCAAGATTATGTTTGTTTTAAATGCTAATCATTTGATTTTTATTTAAACACCCAAACAGAACCTTTCCTCTCAAGGAAGTTTTTCTAATGGTATGACTCTAGGAATCTGTGACACAAGATACTTATTAGATCGAATGTACTTATTCGATGAAAACATAAGTTATAGCAAAAGCAACTACCTCATCATTGACCTCACTCTTGTAAGACATTGCATACAATTGCTTCTTAAAAAAGGTTTTGGGATGTTACTATTGTAGTTGATTGATTCATCTTCTTCATTTCAGACGATCTTTTCAATATTTGTTTTAAACCGTTTATTTTTTTAGAGATTGATTTGTGGTTCCAATATGGGCACAATTATTTTCACGACAATATATTTTCAGGCATTACACATATTATACATTTAATATTTTTTAGTGAAAAAATAATATTAATTTATTAAAGTGCATGAAATGTACGCTCAACCCCTCGCAAGCATGAGTCGTGGAGATTGAAGTCGTAGAACGGTGAAAGTAAAATACCAACACTCCAGTGCAAATTTTAATCCAAATCGTAATGATGATTTATTAAAGATACTTGTGAGACCATTATATACATTTCCTAGAGGTAACAAGTTTCTTGGGGTGTAATCATGCCTGCTCAGTACTCACTAAAGTCCCACATCTAAATTGTTTGAATAAAGGGATGGACCAATATTTATCAAATTTCAAATCAAATTCTTATTTTCAGAGTTCATAAGGACATCATACCCTTACATCTTTAATGATTGGGTATCATTATTTTCAAACTTTCATAGAGACATATCTCTTACATCTTTAATGGTTTACTATTATATATTCGATTCGAGTTTTTAATTGTCATCTTAATTTAGGGGGTGTATGGGTTAGGTTGGATAGTTTTCACCAAACAAAATATATTTTGGACTTTAAAAGTTGAACTTTAACCCAAGCAAAAATTAACTTGTTGTCTCGAGTTCTCCCATTTCGGATTAAATTGGACGGGTTAATAGGATCATGCATTAATAATACTTGTAAAGATTAATATAATATAATAAATAATTGTACTTGACTTAAAAATAGGATGAGATCATAACAAGTTAACAACTGTGCAAGGACTATTAACAACTCATTCAAAATCCAAATTTCACAAAGTAAAATATTCCTATTAAAAATGAAAAATAATGTAGGATCGTCCAAAAATGTAGTTTTAACAACGCTATTAACAATTCACTCAAAATGTTATGATTGTATGAGTCAATCGAATAACTTAGTGAAAATGACTCTTGCTAATGACCAGAAGATCCTGGGTTCGATACTCACCTGATCGCTAATTTACAAAAAAGAAAAATAAAAATATTATGATCATATGACTATATTTATGTGAAGTTTTTTGTAATACGTATAAAAGTCAAAGTATAATTCTACATATATAAATTAATGCTCCCCTTTTTTTACTAGTCATTCACGCATCCCACAAATATTTTATGATTTATTTCCTTGTCATTTTATATTTTTAGGATTAATGGCGGGGGACATCATCTATGTTTGCCTCATATTACCAGTTGATTATTTACGTATGAAAATTGTATCGAATTGGTTTTTCATCCATTATTCCATTTGGCCAACGGTTAATTAACGCATATGAGAAACATGTGACATTTTATGAAGGATATTTTAGTCATTTTCACATTAATATTTAACGAAAAATAAATATGAAATTAGTTTGCGTAGCCGATCACTTATGTATGAAAATTGTACAGAGTTGGTTTTCCATATGTTTAGCTAACGGTTAGTCAACGCATATGACATTTTTAAGGGGTATTTTCACATTGATATTTAACAAAAATAAATATGAGGTAAACATAGGTGATGTCTCTTGTGACCTTGTCATTGACCCATATGGTTATGCACTTTTATGTTTCGTTTAACTTTTATGTCACTGGACATTATATACATTTGATTTTTTTTTTTGAATATTTTATCACGGCAAAGTCATGAATTGGATTTTTTCACCAATACTCTTTTGGTCGAGGTTATCTACAAGACGTACCTACTATAGTGACGTAATTTGTAAGTTATTGCGTCAGCCAAAGGTCTACCCAGTACTCGCTACACAAGTAGCGCTTGCGACCTCAACGATACAATTGGAATGCAAGCAAATAAACAAACAAGAAAAGCCTGCCTAATAAATAAGTTTATATATTTTATGATACTAGCGGCGCGGGTGCACAGTTGATGCCTGTGTACATTGATACTTTATTTAGTTAATATTTGTTTATCAAAACATAATGAATATGATAAATTTCTTCAATAACTTACCTTAAATAAATAACAAATGGAAGTAGTTAAATGAATTTAATTGATATATTTACTAAAAAGAGTTTTAAGAATAAATATAAGAATAATTTTTAATTTATCTCATATTGTTATTTTTAATTTATCTCATATAATTAACAATGTTTTTATCATGCAATATTATTAAAGCAACTACTAGTTCAAAGAAGTTATTAGATGAAAAGTATAACTATTGTCTCACAATAAAAGAAAAAAAAACAGAAAAATGAGAAAACGCCATGTGGCTTTTTGAGGCTTAAGCAATATATATAGTATAGATGTTTTTCATCAAATGCTATTCAACGTATAATAAAATATTTGAATCAAAATCTAAAAATCTAACCATCAAAATTTAAAACAAAACTGAAAATAAATCTTATACTAATCGGGGAGGGGAAAATCTACGCTAACAACAGGGACAGAGACATCCATAAATATTTGGATTTTCGCTAGGTCTATAACCACTAGGCCAAACTAGTTGGTTCGAAAGCGAGTAGTTGTAGTTGACCTCTTGATCTAGATGCTTCTAAAAAAGACTAGTAAACAACACCCCTCAATCCTCATTAGGCTCCTCTTCCTTAGTCACCAATTTTCCTCAACCATGTCCACAAAATTCCCTAAAAGACTCATATTATAAAAAAGACCAAATTACTATAAACAAAAGAAAATCCATTATAAAAAAAAGCACATCATCAAAACAAACACGCTTTCTACACTCCTTCCCCTCTACGTTATTTCTATTCAATTCCAATTCTTTCCATTTCTCAATTATTTCCAAAATCCCCAAATCCTTTCCTATTTAGGGTTAGGGTTTTCTCTATTTCACATATATTAATTTCATTCTCTTAAATCCTTAATTTTTCAAAAAACAATTCAAAAAAAATGGTGAACTAAAGTAACAATTTTCTTCGTTCCCAGTCTCTGCTTCCTCGTTTCTCTATTTTAGTCCATTTTTTTTTGGTAAACCCTCTTCTTTATTTTATTTCACATGTATAGTACAGATTATAATTCTGATTTTTTTTTATGCTAACACAATAAGTTTTTTGTATGTTTACGTGAGTATTATGTGATTTTTTTGTGGAGTTCATGTTTTGTGGAGTTTATTTAGGTACTATGTGAAGGAAATATAATTTTTGAGGGTTTTTGTGAACTTTATTTGAGTATATAGTTTTTTTGGTATTCTTGTGTACTTTATTCGATTATGTGAAGCAAAACATAGTTTTGGGGGGGGGGGTTGCATACAATTGTGTGAAGAAAATGTACTTTTTCTCTAGGTTTGAATACTCTATTTGAGTATTATGTGAAGAATTTGAGTATTATGTGAAGAACGAATAAAAGATGGGTTTTGTGCACTCTATTTAAGTATTATGTGAGGAAAATATAAAAGAAAAAATGGGTTTGGTGTAGTTTATGGAAGTATTATGTGATTTTTTTTGGGTTTTGAATTTATGTGACTATTATGTGAAAATATAATTTTTTGGGAGTTTTGTATACTTAATGTGAGTATGTGTTCTCATAATGGCTGTGCTTTGCGTATGTTTGTTTGATTGTGAGAGATAATTAGTTTAGTTTTATTAGGAGTTTTTAGCGAGTGTAGAGGTCTTGTGCTGATGAATAATTGTTTCATGTTTTGAGATGGTTACTTTAGGTTTTAGATATTGATAGTACAAAAGCGATCTTGTGTTTGAAGGGAGGGTTTATAACTCGGTTTTTTGTAGTAGATATTGCATTATGTTGTGTTTGATAGGGGATGGCCTATGTCTTGTGTTATTTATTAGAATGACCTGGGATTGGAGATTTTATCTTTTATGATTTTGGGTGTCTTTAGTATTTACACCTAGGAAATTTTTGGAATTGATTGGAAGTTGTGTTTAAGGAAATTCACATGTGGAACTGGAAGGATGATTTGTTGTGATTTATATTTGTGTTCTTGTAGATAATGGAATGAAATTGGATCCTCTAGAATTCGTTTATGATGTTAGCCCTAGGATAATTTGCATTGCAAAAAAATGATAATTTGCGTTGGTTTATAGGAGGATCGTGTTTCAAGTGTCCTCTAATTAAGTTGAAAGTGCTTTAATCTTTCTTTTTTTGGAAGCTCTTCCAAGGTGATTCTGTAGTTGACCAAAATACTTGTTGTGATATTACCTGTGGTTTCAAATGTTTATATTGATGTTTTGTTTAATGGTTTAAGAGTTATGGTCTTATTTTTCTCATTTTCCTGTGCAATTGTTTGTTCTCATATTGCATTTTATTTGGTTTTAGTGGTGGCAGTTCTGGGATGGATGTTTATAATGTTCCACAACAAGGAAATGCAGATGCTTACATGGTAATGATCAGTATGAGTAATCAATATATTTCATGAAAGAAGCTTTCTTTCCAACTTTTAAGAGGACTTTCCTCCCACTTTTTTTTTTTTCTCAGGGTCAGCTGAATTGCCAAATTGTTAATTTCCTGATAAATTGTAACATGTAAAAGTGAAGATGATCTGTAGTTCATTTTTCCATTACACTTCACTTGACGATCAATATTTATTGTGTTTTCTTAGATTCAAGGTATTGAGTCGAATCAGCATCTTGCTAGTCTGATGCCTGAACATTTCCAAGCCATGTATAGCGAAGGAACCCCTGAGTTTGTTGTCGATCAGGGAATGCTTTATCCTACTGCTGCCAATTATGGATACTTCTGTACAGGTAAGTTATACATAGGTGGTGTAGTATTTTGTGAAGATACCCGTTCTATATGAGTGTATTAATTCTACAACTTGTGTGGCATTATTTAAAGGATACGAACCTCCCGTTGAGTCGGATGGCCACCATAGGGTTTTTGGTCTGGATGGTCAAGACATGCAGTATGTGGTGAGTTATCTGGTGTGGATTAGACTTCCTCGACTTCCTCTGTTCCATGTAAACAATTGCTGAGTATGTAGTTTATATCTTTCAGGGTGCACAAGCCGACAACCTGCCATTTGTATATTATACTCCTAACTACGGATACACTCAGTCCCCATATAATCCGTATAACCCTTACATACCTGGGGCCATGATTGGAGTTGATGGTTCCTTTCTTGGTTCTCAGCAATACTATCTTCCAGCTTATGACAGTGCTTCATCAGCATATGGCTCGGTGATGATTGAATCTCAGTCGGCATATCCAAACGGACCAACAGCTGCACTTGCTGATTCTTCTGCAGCTACTGTTAATAGAGCTGATGGATTAGGTCTGAAGCAGAATATCTCTTCCACCTCTGCAACCTTTAACCCCACTCCAATCAGACCTGCTGCAAGTCAGTCTACTTCATTTCGAAGGTCTTCTGAAGGCAATAGATCTAGTGTTGGAGCCACCAACAAGCAGCCTGCTATGCGTGGAGGTGCAACTTTAGGTAGTTATTCCCAAGCCCAGGTAAGACCAAATGCTGAGATTTACCGTCAGTTTTTGTCCCCTAAAATTTTGGTTGACTTCTCATGTTGGAGTTGTCTCACTTAACCTTCACTTTTTCGTCGCTGATGGAATGATTGCTATGTTGTCTTGTTGCTCAGGATAGAGGTGCTCATTCTGCTCAAAATGTTTCATACGGGAAGTCTTTCACTAGTCGTGATCAATTAACAGCTTCCCTATCTACTGGTAATGGCTTGACTAGTTTTGGATCAAGTTCTCCTTCGAGCAAGTTTATTTACAAGGGGGTTGTTGATGATCAAAAGGCAAGACCTGATGTCTTGGTCGATCGTAACAAACATCTCAGAACCCCCAAAGTAAGGAGACAATTGGTTGTTAAAGCTTATACTAGGAAAGCAGGGAATGCGGATGAGCAAGGAACTATCACAATTGATACAGAGCAATACAATAGGGATGACTTTCTTCTTGACTTTCAGAAAGCGAAGTTCTTCATAATTAAGTCATACAGTGAAGATGATGTGCATAAAAGTATAAAATACAATGTGTGGTCTTCTACCCCTAATGGAAATAGGAAGCTGCATGGTGCTTATGAAGATGCTCAGAGAGTTGCTGCTGGAGCTGTAAGAGGCTGTCCCATTTTTCTTTTCTTTTCGGTAAGTGGCATGGTGTAATTTCTTCTAATATTTAGGTTCTTGAAGGATGCAAGTAGAAACCTGAAGGCAATTAAGTTCGAAATTCTATTTTTATCTGAAGGTAAATGCAAGTGGTCAGTTTTGCGGAGTTGCCGAGATGACTGGCCCTGTTGATTTCAGTAAAGATATGGATTTTTGGCAGCAGGATAAATGGACTGGTAGTTTTCCTGTGAAGTGGCACATCATAAAGGATGTACCAAATCCAACTTTCAGGCATATCATTTTAGAAACTAACGAGAATAAGCCTGTGACTAACAGCAGAGACACTCAGGAGGTAGTGAAATTGTCCCTTCATGTTTTGTTTTGCGTTAATAAATTATTTCTCACTGTTATAGTATAAATCTTTGACAAGATGAAATTCAAAATGTTGACGTCAATATTATGCCTAATCAATGATTCTGGGGTTATATTACATTGCCTAGATTTAACCAAGTAAGCAACTTGTTCCAGTTCCTCACATTGTAATATTTTTTAAATGATGAAGTGGGTTGTGCAACATTGATACATGGAGACGATATTATGTGGTAGATTATGTTAGTGAGATTGTTTCTTATCCTTTTGGAAATTGAATTTGCAGATACCTTTTAAGAAGGGCTTTGAGATGCTTAACATATTCAAAAGTCATGCATCGAGGACTTCACTGCTTGATGACTTCATGTATTATGAGAATAGGCAGAGGATATTGCATGAGGAGAGAACCAGGTTTATTATTAAGAGTTTTGGCGGTTCATATATCGTTCCTGCTCTGGATCCTCCTCGCAAGATAGCTGTGGCAGACATGCCTTCTGATAAAGGTGAATATATTGGTAAGCTCAATGATTTGGACAACTCTAAGAAAAACGTGGCTGCTGCTGTTGGACATTTGTCATCAGATCTTACAAGTATTGATAACAAAAGCACTGAACCCGAAGCAGAGAAGATAACCAGCATAGATTCATTAAAGATTGGTTCACTCACCATAGGAGCAAACAAATCTCAAGGTTTGAAGGTTGGTTCCTCAGCTGCTGCTATTACTACTACTTCAAATGCGTCTCCATTATCTAGTACATCAGTATCAGACGTGGTCACAGTTGGTTCGATGCCAATCAAGGTAAATGGAAAGTCATCTGGTATTCTTACCGTCGGCACAATCCCACTTGATCCTCGAGCTCTCAGCCACGATGATTTCAAGAATGACACTAACAAGACCTAAAACAAGTGCATATGTCCTCATCCCTGCATTTGCAGTGGCGTTTCTTGCGGAGTTTTGAGCAAACAACACTGACTTTGATGTTCAAGGTGGATGGTGTGTTTGATATTTATGGTCTGCCTTAATTTCTTTTTTCATCTCATACTTGGGCCTTCTGGAGTATACTTGGTATTTTCGTTCTTCTTTTGTCATATTGGTGGGGATTTGAAATTGTCTTGTGTAATTGATATGTGCGGCATATATTTATGGTTCTGACTAATTAATGTCCCAGAAGTGAGACCCTAAGTGCAGACTTTTGGTAATTTTCTTTTATTTTCATTCCACTGTTTCATGTTTAATATATGCAGGCTTAATTTTTGGGGTATATGATCGTTGGTTACTTTTTTCCAGTTTCCGTTGTGGTCATGGACCTATGGTTATCACCTGTCTTGTTTGCTCGCTCGGGTGACATACAGTGCTATGCTGGTTTGACTAGTTAACGTTCTTAGATAAATGATACGACAGAGTAATTACTTGACCCCATAAGGTGTACTGTTATATGCTAAAATTCGACTTGATGGATTCAATGTTGTTGCCCAACAATAGTGGACTAGGTGCCTAAATTGCTTTATTAGACTAGTTGGAAATTTTGTTTGAAGGCTGTGTTCTATTCAACTTTCTGAAACCAAAATGAGGGTTCTCGAGTGATGTTCGTATGACTACCTTTGGTTTCTTTTTCTTTTGTGAGCTTGTTGGTGTTATACTTCGCGTTATGAGGTAACATATCTTTAAGATTAACGTTCGGGTAACCCGTTATTCGATAAGCTAATTATTAAGACATGAACTGACCAAATTAACAAGATATCCGCGACGAAGTGTTTGTTGTAAGTTAAAAAGAATGTACATTGATTCTTTTAAGTTAAAGCACCTACTTTACACGATTTGTCTGTAAATTTTAACTACAATTAGTAAATGTGGTCAGCACCATTTTGAGTGTTCCCATTTTTATATGGAGTACAAAATATCAATTATACTCATTAATATAATACTCCCTCCGTTCCTATTTACTTGATCATTTGGAGAAAAATCACTTTATTAAGGAATGAAGAGAGTTTACTAATATATCCTCAAAAAAGTAAAAAATATGTTGAATTACTATTACTTTATTGAAGGGTAAAAAGAAGAAAATAACCTTAAAGTTGCATTGGAAATACAAACGATCAAGTATTTTGAAAAAGTAAAAAATTTCCAAGTGATCAAGTAAATAGGAACGGAGGGAGTAGTAGAGTTTTATTAAATTTATGGGCTAATGACACCATTAATCACCCGCTTTATTTAAAATTTTCACTTTGATCACCTTATTTTAGTTTTGTTAATATTCAACACCGAATCGTATAATTTTGCTTAAAAAATATCACTCCACGTTTTTTGAACTTTGAGCCATTTAAAAAAAATTTAACCGGATCATTTTAGTCTCTTCACAACATTATCATCATCCTCTCTTCATCTCACGTGCTCCATCACCTTTCACAATATCAGCATCAACAATACACTCCACTACTAGATACTAATACTACTCAAATCACAATTTCTCGTCACAAGAACTTAAGGAAACTAATTACAACAACACCAAAACGAAGAAATTAACCCGACAACTCACCAATTAAAATCAGAAAATCAACTCAAAAGTGGCCAAGGTAAGTTCGACGACCACCAACAGTTTGCTAATACGTTTATTTTATTTTATTAATCGAGCAGGCGATGGAGGTGGACGAAAGGGAAGAAGATGATGATGTTGTGAAAAGACTAAAATAATCTTGTAAAAAATTACAATATGACACAAAAGTTCAAAAAAATGCGGAGTGATATTTTTTAGTAAAATTACGCGGTTCAGTGATCGAACATTAGCAAAATTTAAATAGGGTGGTCGAAGTGGAATTTTTGAATAAAGCGAGTGATCGATGGTGCCGTTTGCCATAAACTTATTGAATTCTCAACACTTCACTAGTGAGTTTCTAAACATAATTAATGATAAATCCAACACTCAATATACTATTTAAACACGAGTTAACATTTAAAGATATTGATATTAAGTTTTAGTTTTCTTATAAACTCCCACAAAATGAGGGTAAATTAATATTTTTATACTCCATTAAACTGTTAAAAAAAAGGGTTAATGGCATGAAAGATCACTCAAAGATACTAATATTTTCTAGTCGATCACCCTATTATTAAATGGACCACCTTCGATCACTGAACTGCATTTTTTTGGGCAAACTTGGTCACTGGGCCGTTTTGAAAGATTTTGGGTGCATTTTGTAAGTTTTTAGCAAGGGTAATTTTGTCCGTTCATATTTATAGACATTTAATCCTCGTTTTATAAACTTTTTTTTAATTTTTTTTTTTTAAAAAAATTTAACTTTTTTTTCTGTTTTTTTTTTAAATTTTTTTTAAATTTTTTTTAATTTTTTTAAAATATTTTTTTTGATTTTTTTTAGTTTTTTCTAAATTTCAATTTTTTAAAATTTAAAAAAAGTTCAAAAAAATTATAAAACATAAAAAAAAAATAAAAAAATATATAAAAAAGTTTTAAAAAAACTAAAAAAAATAAAAAAAATTTAAAAGAAATTTAAAAAAAGTTAAAAAAAAGATTTTTAAAAAAATATAAAAAATTTAAAAAACGAGGATTAAATGTCTATAAATATGAACGGACAAAATTACCCTTGCTAAAAACTTACAAAATGCACCCAAAATCTTTCAAAACGGCCCAGTGACCAAGTTTGCCCAAAAAAATGCAGTTCAGTGATCGAAGGTGGTCCATTTAATAATAGGGTGATCGACTAAGAAATATTAGTATCTTTGAGTGATCTTTCATGCCATTAACCCTAAAAAAAATGAAAGAAGTATTATATACAGAGTGATAATTTTATACTGGCATTCAAGAATAACTATTACATACACTTCATACAGATTAAACTGCTCACCAATTTATATTTACAAAACACATGACTATATTATTCCTTATCGTTTAATAAAAATTCTGGATCAAATTTTTTAAAGTTTAATCACTAAAGTTAAAATGTACCAATATTTTCGGGAGGGAGGAAGTATTTTTCATGTAAAGAATAGCTTCCTATTGAAATAGAAAACAAAATAGGACAAAACAACATGAACCCTAGTAAATACTGTAATTCATAAAAGATATAAACCCTCAACAAACCCTTCTCTTTCATCATGGACAAAACGCATCTTAGTATATAATCCCAAGGTATTTCAATTTCAAAATACACATTTTTTTCTTTATTTCCCAATTTTTCTCCTTTTTCCAGATTATTAAAGGTAATTCTTTTCCAGAAAAATACTAGCTCAGTTCAAGCTGCTACTTTTTCCTGATTTTTTAATCTATTTTTTTGGGTTTTTCATGAAATGTTCATAATTTTCAAATACCAAAACATATTTGGATGTTTTCTTGTCTGAATTTGAATGAAATGGTCCGTTTCCGAAATATGAGTTCAGTTTAAGCTGTTTTTTCAGAAATTTGTAATAAATTTTATACCCTTTTCTACATTTTTATATATTTTCTGAAAATATTTTATTTTTCAATACCCAAAATCTTTTGATGCTTAATGAGCTTAGTTCTAGCTTCTTCTTTTTTCCTGAAATGTGTAACATATTTTTTTTTGCTTTCCCTCCTAAAGTTTTGGCGATTTTCTGATATCCAAATACCTACTGATAGAGGGAAACTCCGATTTCAATGTCCCAAATTGATGTCATGCTTGACTGTAATGGAAAACCACATTTCTGTTGTTATTTTGGTTTACAAAAAATTTGCTAATTTATGTTCGCAGGGTTTCAAAATGAACATTAAATGAAAAAGTTGAGTAATATAATTTCAGAATTTGTGTTTGTATTAGTTATACTATCTGGAGGGTTCGTTGTTGAATTTAATTATAAGTAAGGCAGATTTGGAGGCTAGTAGAGTAGTTAACTAGTTTCGAAGAGTTAAGGTTAATTGAACTTGCTTAGGATTCTGCTTCGTGTTGAGGGGAATTTTGTGTTTGTGGTAAACTGACATGGTTCTAGTTTCTTGGTATTAGTTCCAGTATTGTCTACAGTGAGCAATATTGTAAAACTATAAGTTATAATTTTAAACGAAAAATGGAATATAATGGATGTTAGAAAACGCAGTTGGGTTATGCCATGGCAGATCAAGTAGCTGGTTACTGGATTAATGAGTTTTGTTGACAAACTAACCATATTTCGATATTAGATTTTGCTTCAGGGTTGTGGGAATAGTGTTCTTATCACATTGAGCATGGTAGAGTGCGTTATTCCAATATCTTCTCCGTCTAAACACACCGAGTACAAGTTGTATTTTGATTCTCATAATGGTTTTATTGCTATTGGTTGAATGTAACGATCAACTCTTTGTGCATATGTACTCTTTGCATTTCAAGATGAAAAATTACAATGCATGCACATACTTGGGGATAGTTTACTCAATTGTCTAGTATAATTTTGATGCCCAACTATTGAATCTGATTTTGTTAGTTGTCACTGCATGGATGTTTTGGACTTGAGCAGATAGCACGTGTTCTTTGGATCCGTGATTGGGAATTGAGGTGAAGATGACCAGAAAAAATCCGTTAGTTTTTCTTGATGTATCAGTTGATGGTGATCCAACTGAAAGATTGGTCTTTGAGGTAATAAAACAGGACAGTTATGACAATAAAATGAGTTCATTGAACATTATTGATGTAATATTAAGGTTACTCGAAATTTACTTTTCGTCTTTATTTGATCTCTTATGTTTTAGAATTGCCCAAGTTGTTAACTCCATCTTTGATGTAGAATCAGTTACAACTTTTCAGCTCCTTCCAGTTGTCAGTAATTTGTTAAAATTTGGCCTTGTTGTGATAGAAACAGACTGACCTGTGCTGCCAATGTAACTTACCATGGCACCTTCTATGCTTTGCAGCTTTTCAGTGATGTTGCTCCAAAAACAGCAGAAAATTTTCATGCTCTTTGTACAGGTGATTTTGAGTATGGTTTATGGTTTTCCTCGCATAAGATAATATGAACACTGTTTGTTTATCTTCTTCTTCAGGAGTGAAAGGCGAAGGTCCAAAATGTGGAAGACCTCTACATTATAAAGGAACCTTCTTTCATCGTATTCTCATGGGATCTGTGGCTCAGGTATGTCGTTATTACTGGTTACTTTACACTCAGTACTCTCCATCTGTAGATTTCTCTCTTTTATGAGATTCTTGTTGAGCCTGGCTTAGAAGGGGCCTTTACCTTTCGTCAGTTATCCTTGTTTATGCTGTAGGATACAGCAGGGCTGATGACCACATCCCGCTTTTCTTGTGATATAGTTTTAAGGTTGTACTTGCCAAGTTGTTTATCCTTCAGAATTACTGAACGTTGAATGTGGATTTCTGTATCTTTGAAGCTGTGGTTGCCTTGTTATTGACGCCTATTATTTGGTTTTTCAGGGTGGCGACTTGCTTCGTCGTGATGGTATGTTTCCTATTTATTTTATAAATTTATATCTTGTCCCAATTTTCAAACTCCAGGATCTTGTAGGTTTAAGGCTTGAGATCTATACTCTATACGTTGTATTGATTAGAACTAGTGATTGCATAGAGAAATTGCTCGTTTTGCTTATGCCTATCTTTTATATTGTTATGAGCCAAGGTTTTAGTGGGTTCTCTATAGGTATTTCGAGTACAGTTAGTGCACAACTGTTATTGTATGATTTGAAATGTAACTGATTCGACTTTCTATCTTTCAGGAAACTTTGGGGAGAGTATATATGGGGGAAAGTTTCCAGGTGTGTTTTATATCGCGATAACCATTCTGTTAAATATTGATCTAGTATACTTTCACATGTTTGATTTTCTGAACTCCAGTATGCTTTGCCCATGATATCTCTTATGTTGTCCCAAAGTCTCCCAAATCGTTCTTTTGCCAGTTAAGTATATTTTTTGATATGAACCTTCCTGTTATGCTCTACGGCTCCTCCCTATATGGCTATATGTCAGTGTAGTAGGTGTACTATATATGATAAATCTATGCATTGGAGGTTTACACTCGAAGTGTCTGATATCCCTCAGACGAGTCTCCCAAGCTGAAGCATGATGGTCCTGGACTTCTTTCAATGACGATTGCTGAACGCGATACACGTGGCTCTCTGTTCAACATAACATTTGCCGCTGATCACCATCTTGACAAGTCGGTCTATTCTTTGCATACTTGTTTGGCTGTCCAAGTTCTAGCATTTATGTTTTTGGGAAGCTATCGACATAGAATTAACATCGAGGATATTTCAATTTGTCAAAATGCTCAACAGGAAATGCATTGTCTTTGGGAAGCTAGTAAGTGGCCATGAACTTCTGAGAAAGATCGAAGGTGCTGGTGATGAAGAGGGAAGGCCAGCTGTGACTGTAAAGATATGTAATTCTGGTGAACTGCATGGAGGTGACTTTTGAAGTGTCAACTAAATTACAGTCTAGTAGATGTTTTGTCTCACCTCATTGCTACTAGTTCACTCTTGTAATCTTTATTTTTATTTTTATTATATTGCTTAAATTTTTATTAATCTGTCCATCCCGCTGAAAATTATTGTCAAGTTTCATATACTATCTGAACTCGATGATCTTTTTTGATGGAGGAGGGAATATCAAATTGAACTGTAAGAAAATAGTAACCAATTACTAATGTGTGTGTATGTCTGCATACATTTCCATGTGCATTCTTTCTTTATCCTTATTGTGGTTATACTTGTCCTTTCACTTACACAGAACAAAAGAAACTTCACAAGCTAAAAAAGGGGAGAGAACCCGAGGAAAACAGTCATGACACTTGTTTAGGGAAGCGCAAGAAATCACTGAAGGGGAGACGGAGGAAGAAAAGAAGATACTGTACATCTGAATCAGAAAGTTCCTCTGACACTGATTCAGAGTCTTCTGAAAGTGACACTGATTCCGACTCAGATGCTACCTCATCAACTGAATCTAGTTCTTCAAGTGACAGCAGACATAGAAAGAGGAAGAGAGTTAAGAAAGATCGATATAGACGAGTAAAACGGGAAGACAGGAGGCGTGAGAAAAGGCGGAAGAAGCATGGAAAGAAATTGAATCGCAAAGCAAAAAGGTTTGATTTTTATTTCTAAAAGAACCCATCTTAAGTTAATATTCACCGTAACACTCTTGGTTGTTTGGAATAAGAAATAAATTTTAGGGCAGTGGAGGACTTTTGTGTTATATATTTGAGATCAGAGAGCAGCCATAGTGACCACCTGGTCTCGATGACTGGTCACTATGAGAGGCAGGAAGTTTGTGTTTGTCATAGAGAGCAGTCATAGAGACCACCTGGTCTCGATGACTGGTCTCGATGAAACGCTGTTGAGAAGTTGAATTTTCTGAACGTTGCATTTTCAAATGTAACTGTTTTCTAAACGTTTTTAGCGTGATGAAAAGTGCTTATATGTATCTTTTGAGACATATGGATGG
The DNA here is from genome assembly GCA_003412495.2 of Echium plantagineum. Classification (NCBI taxonomy): domain Eukaryota; kingdom Viridiplantae; phylum Streptophyta; class Magnoliopsida; order Boraginales; family Boraginaceae; genus Echium; species Echium plantagineum. The sequence goes on along the minus strand of CM016563.1, from coordinate 24,941,749 downwards.
ATACATCCATATTGTGACACTTGTCCCAAGTGGTTACAACAACAAAATTCAACCAATATATGATCATATCAAGATCAAAAGAAGTTATGTTGAAAAAACATAATACAACTTTCTGAAAAGTGTTCTTCCTCTTGCTTTCTAACTTACCCATGAATTTCTGCACTACATTCAATAGTATAAACCTTTCAAATCCTTGTCTTATCCACGAAGAATATTCCTACACCGGGAAATAATTCTTTAGGAAAGGAAACGATTCAAGGATTATTTCCATTCGATATAGTAGAATATCTTTTCTTTAGTAGTTTTGTAATTGTCTTGAAGATTCATTGCGTAGTTGTTTGTATTTCCATTGTTAGTTCAAGTTAGTAGGAAAATCTTCAACATTTTGTGCATATGCTTAGTAATGGTATTATATTGTAGGTCACCTGGTAACCTTTCAGAAGGTGAGTGTGAAAGAAAGAGTGGATATATATCTGGAGATGGTGATTTAAAGGCTCTCAAATGTGATGATAATCAGAACAATGTTGGTAAGCTCTAATATGACCATTTTCATGCATAAATGCTATGTTTGAATACCATAACAATTTTCAACTTGGTTCCCGTACCTCCAGACAAATACTGCCTGTTGCATGTTTATTGCTTTATCTTAAGAGTTAAGATATTTATATGTGATTTGTTCCATCAAAATTCTCAGAAGTAAATGAATCTCTTATGGTTGAGCGAGAGACTTCTCCTCTTACTTATAAAAGAAGTGATGATTTTGATATGTTCGAGAAAGAAGAGGGTGAATTTCCCAGGGAAAATGGCGATCACAGGAACAATGGCATTAAATTGGTACATAGATCAGTCATGAGTGCAGGGCCTGACAGGGATGAAACTAGACAGCCTGATGTTGTGGATGATCACCCCACAAAATCAAGGTTTGTGTTCTTACAGAACTTGCTCCTGGTTATTTTTTCTCTCTTTTTCAGATAAGGTCTCTTATTAGAAGCATGATTTGCAGGAGTCCTAGTGCAAGCCCTAAAAGAACTGAAAGTAAGAGCATGAGCATCAGTCCTCGGAGAAGTTTAAGCAGGAGTAGAAGTATTAGTCCTAGACGTAGTATGAGCAGGAGTAGAAGTATTAGCCCTAGACGTAGTATGAGCAGGAGTAGAAGTGTAAGCAGGAGTCCTCCCCCTGCAATTAGGAACATTGGCCAAAGCAGGAGCCCAATTAGAAATGTGAGAACTCCGCCAACTAGAAGGAGGGGAAGAAGTGCCAGTTTAAGCCCCCAAGTGAGCAATTCAAGGAGTCCCCCATTTTCTGCTCCCAAGAGAAGGATTCGAAGTCCGGAAAGAAAACCATCAAGGAGGTCATCGTACAAATCTGAGAGCCGTAGCCCTGTCAGAACATCTCGGAGAAGCCTTAGCAGAAGTCCTAGTAGACCCCCTAGGAGGGTGAGCAGAAGTCCTGTTAGAAGATTAAGTAGAAGTTCTCTCAGATCTTTACGAAGAAGTGAAAGTAGAAGTCCTATCAGATCTTCTCAAAGAAGCATAGGCAGAAGTCCTGTCCGATCTGCACGAAGAAGTTTAAGTAGAAGTCCCATCAGATCTTCACGAAGAAGTGCAAGCAGAAGCTCTGGTCGGGCTCGTTCTAGGAGACAGCCTAGTCATAGCCCAGTTAGGGCACCCAGTAAAGCCAATGGCCGGCAAAGCTACTCAAGGAGCCCAGAAGGTAGTGGCAGGAGAGCTCCTGTTCCTGATCGTGCAAGAAGTTCTTCAAGAAGCCGTTCAATTGATGAATCGCCCAAGCGAATCCGGAGGGGTAGAGGCTTCAGTGAGAGATACTCTTATGTACAACGATATCGAAGTCGATCTCCAGAGCGTTCTCCTGTTAGGTCATACCGCTATGGTGGTCGAAATGATCGTGACAGGTACAAGGCAGTCGTTACATAATATAAAAAAGTTCTCGTTGTCCTTGTAACGTGGTTTGTGCTAGTGTAACACATTGTCAAATGTTCGAGTTACAGGAGATCTCCAAGGCGTTACCGGAGCCCAGCAAGAGGGAGAACTCCTCCAAGGTCTGATGAACCTTATTGCTGCTCATATTCCATTAGACAATCAGTGCTATTCTGAAAGGAATCAAGTTAATGATAGTTATTTGTTGTTATGAAAATGATAGTAGAAAACAAACTGATCTTGGATTTCTTTTCTCGAACAGATACAGGAGAAGGACCCGCAGTCGCAGTGTATCAAGGAGTCCTATACGCTATCGCCCTCGTCGTTATAGTCCGAGTCCTGTTCGTAGTCGTTCTCCTGTAAAAAGATACAGTGGATCAGGATCACCTCAAATTGAGAAGAGATCGCCTTCTATTAGCAGGAGCCGATCAGCATCATTGTCTTCTCCTGGATCAGGAGATGAACGGCCGATTATTAAAAAGAAGCCCACTATATCTTCGGATAGTCCTCCACGGAAGGCAGGGTTGGTATCTTATGATGACGGCTCTCCTGATTCAGGACGCAGTTGAGATATTGTTGGTGTGTTATCAGCACTGGTGTCTGGTGCTATCAGTGTGGATGCTTCATTTATCGCTACAAGTAGTCCATGTTTGAGAGGACCGTTACTTAAAACCCTAAGATCATTGTGAGATTTTGTATGAATGTTCTTTTTGTCTTTAATGTGATCTTTTGGTTCAGGACTACTATATCTAGAGAATTTGCAATTGGCCTTGAGTGAATGTAAAATGTTTGATTCACTTGGAAAAGGTTGGCTCGTGGCCCAGTGCACATTGACAGATATCGAACCAGATTAAATTACCAGATTAAAATTTAAGGTTTGGCGAACCAAATTAAACTGTTGGATTTAATTCAGCTCTCCTATTAATATAGAGTTTTGTCTTATTTATATTCGAGGTCCAGACTTTAAAATTCTAAGTTTAATTTAAATTAAAAAAAATTACTTCCACTCTACATCTCTTCATCTTCTACTCATCACTTATGAGAAATTTGGAAGAATAGCACCATTGTGACGCTTTTATCCTTTTTTTTAATTAGTCGAGCATGATCATTAATCACCAAAATGTCAAAGGCTGTTACGACTATTACAATTCTCCATAAAGGTCGATAACAATATCATTCAAATTTAAAAAACATTCAACATTGGTAGGTAGCCAAACAATTTTGTAAATACTTCGATTGTCTTCTTGAAGCGCATACCAACTTGTTTAAGCCTGTGATAATGTCTATACCATACTTGTGAAAATATCCACAAGTGAGAATAAAAACACTGATAATTTATGTCCTTGAGCAGCAGTAGTGTAGTGTAGATTGTTGTGTCAAAAGAAATAAGGGAGAAAGATGATTGTCTATCCACATGCTCATTATCATTGTTGGGGGCAAGGAGGGGTTCCTCTTCAAGAGTAATTTATCTGGATAAGTAATACTCCCTCCGTCCCCTAAATGATTGTCACATTTTGACTTTTCATGGTCAACAAAACAAGAATTCAAACGTAAATATTTCTCATTTTACATGCGAAAATATTATAAAAATTTGATATTTCAAAAATATATATTGAGACGAATCTAACAAGGTCCCACAAGATTACATTATTTCTTATCGTTTGATGAAAATTAATGATTAAATTTTATAATGTTTAACTATAAAAAATTAAAATGTGACAATCTTTTAGGAATAGAGGGAGTATTAAAAAATTTACTAATAACTATTAGGGAAGATAGAAGAAATAAGAGGAGCATTCATTTTTCAAGGTGAGGGAGCTCAACAACAAAGGTTGGAAGCCTCTAGTTAATGGTGGGATGATTCTCAGGGAAAATGTTATCATGATTAAAGTTAGGAATTCAGAGATCGTTCCAAATGTTGATGCTAGCACCATTACCCATAGTTCATGTCGTAACTAATTTAAATAAGATGTTTTGTGTAGAAATTGGAAGAATATAAATGTCAGTTCAATCGTATATAATTTCAGTATAATATTTTTCAATTTATTAATTATATTCCCTTCGTTTTATATGACATTCTAGATAATTGCACATAGATAAAAAAAAAAAATTAAAAGTAGTCAAAAAGTACATTGAAAACATAAAATGTCAATTGATTGTCATTATATTATTGGTCAGTTGATAATTTCAATGAAAAAGTAAGCAAAAAATACATTGAAATTGTAAAAAGCACATTGAAATTGTAAAACGTCATATAAAAAAACCAAAAATCTAAAACGTCATAAAAACGGAGGGAGTATTGTTTACCCTAATGAGAGGTAATGATATCCAAACGAGAATCATAATAGTTTCACCTACATTCACATACATTCCACTAACTTAGGTTAATTAAATATTTACCCTCGCTTAGATTCACCACCTAAAACAAACACACCAAATATATATATTTATTTAAAGTGTCTTTCATAATTAGATTTACTAGTTTAGTTAAGGATAAAATAAAACGTTGAAACAATATTTGAAAAAAAGATTATTTAGGTCATAATTAGATATAATAAAATTATATTTTATTCATCTAAAAATGTAATTAGTTATTTCAATTTTTAAGTAACTACTTTCGGGTATGCCACGTCGCATTCCAAATTAACAAATACTCCACTTCATATAAACAAAAGTTCTATATCATCAATTATATTGACTCGATAATCTCGAAACAAACACGAGTAAAATCATATTGACTCTTATTGAACGCGTAATTTACTAGAATGACAATTAAAAATGAACCAAACCTATATTTTTTCTCAAGTGGGACCTATACCTCCCACTCATCACCCTTTCTCATCCTCTTATCTAACCCAAAATCTCATATCATCAACTCCAAACTCAACTCACACTTCCATCTCCATTTGCTTCACTTGTTTGTAATAATCTTTTCAAGAAAGCACCAAAAATGGCATCTTTAACTCACCAAATTGGTGGGTTAGTATTACCTCAAATATCTTCAACAAAATTAATGAAGAAAATCCAGAAACAATATCATCATCAAAAGAGAGTGACAATAAGAGCAGCTGTAATAACTCCAGGTGTTCCAGCAGTGAAAGATTCAACAACAAGAGAGAGAGCAAAGCTTAAAGAGATGTTTGAAAATGCATATGAAAGATGCAGAACTACTCCTATGGATGGTGTCCCTTTTAGCATTGATGATTTCCATACTGCACTTGAGAAGTATGACTTTAATTCTGAAGTGGGCACTAAGGTATATATAAAAAAGATGATAAATTTCATCATTTGTTTATATGTATTTATGTATTTTATGGTTTTATTGAGAAGCATGACATTAATTCTGAGGTGGGCATTAAGGTATATAGGAAAAGATGAGAAATTTCATCAATTTTTTTTAATATGTATTTATGTATTTGATGGGTTTCATGTGTAGTATGACTATAATTCTGAAGTGGGCACTAAGGTATATATGAAAAAGATAGGAAATTTCGTTTTTTTTCTTCTTCTTGTGTTTGTATGCATTTGGTTTTCTTGAGAAGTATGACTAATTCTGAAGTGGGAACTAAGGTATACCAAAAAAGATGTCCGACTTTGATAATTTTCTAATGCGTATGTTAGTGCTTTCTGAGAAGTATGACATTGATTCTGAAGTGGGCACTAAGGCATACATGAAATGATGGCAACATTTATCAATTTTTATGTTTATTTATGTGTTTAATGGTTGTTATGATTATGTATTTTAGCTTGGACGAGATGGGTCGGTGTAAAATGTGTCCATGTTGTTATGTTTGTTACATGTTTGAGAATAGTTGTAGGTAGGGATGGTTTGTTAAGTGAAAGAAAAATCTTGTTTTGTAGGATTTTGGCTTAAATCGTGAAGCTAAAAATGACTTTTTACAATCTAATGTTGGGTTGATATGGGTGGGAAGTGTGTAAGGTTACATTGTTTTTGTTTGGGTTGAGTGGAGTGGACGACAGAGAATGGATTCCGTTGGTAGAACTGTTGCTCATATCAAATTCATGAACAAGTTGTCATTCGGGATAGACATTTTTATCATTGCTGATACTGCAAATCATTTAAGAATGCTCATTATTTCCAGAAGCTATCCCTTTCACTTCTATGGATTATACTATTTCCCCTGTCTAAACTATGTGTATATGAGAATATCCGAACATATGAGACTGTAGTAGGTATCTCGAGTCTATGGCTTGTAGACGTCACATTGGGATAAAATTTAATTTTATGATCATGTTCATGTGTTATTTAATGAATGTAATAGAGTTTTCCTTCTAGGGGTTTCTGTTATATGCTTACATAAGTGATAAGCAAAAAACAAGGTTTCATGCTGCATCTAATTGACACAAGAAGAGAGCCTGAGGCTTTCAAGTGAGATTCATAGTCTACGTGATGGCTTTTCTTTTTGTACTCTGGATTGGGCAAATGGCCTCAGACTTCAGTTCTTTTAACATTCTGTTAATATAGGGAGCTGGCCCTATTGGTTTTGATTGACTTGATTTGATGCTCTCCTTATTTTCAGGTTAAAGGAACAGTTTTTAAGACAGATGCCAATGGAGCATTAGTTGACATTACGGCCAAATCATCAGCATACTTGCCATTACGGGAGGCATCCATTCATAATATCAAGCATGTTGAAGAAGCTGGCATTGTTCCTGGTATGCGTGAAGAGTTTGTAATTAATGGTGTTAACGAGTCGGACGATAGTTTGGTCTTGAGCTTACGCACAGTCCAATTTGGGCTCGCATGGGAACGATGTAGGCAACTTCAAGCTGAGGATGTTGTCGTTAAGGGCAAGGTATGTACTTTCTTGCTAATTGCAGACCCGAACTAACATTTATTTCTTCTGTTTTTTTCCACCTTCTATATTCAATATCTACATTGAATGCATGGAAATTCGGTTTGTGTAGAACTGATGAAAGTCACTCTGTGGTATGATCTGTAGGTGGTTGGTGCAAATAAAGGTGGAGTAGTGGCAGTGGTCGAAGGTCTCCGTGGGTTCGTTCCATTTTCGCAGATATCTACAGTAAGTACTTTCTCAAGCTCAACAAAAATGATTGCCAATCTATCTTCCAGAATGAGTTCTCAGAACTTGATCAACGATGAAGACTAAGGTTTCCCGATTACTTCAGAAGTGAACGCATAAGGGCAAAACCAAAACAAATGAAATAAGACTTCTGTTTATACACCACTGAAGCTTTCCTCGAGTCTCATTAGTTCTCTCTTTACACAAGCTAGTGCTATTCGTCACAGTGTATTACTTTGCATGTCCGTATGTCATTCGTCCTATTTAGGGTTTCAAATGTATGAGGCTATGACCTATGACACTACTTTTAAGGTTAATTTTCGTTTCTGAATAATATTTTTTTTGAATTTTCTTTGGTAATCAGAAATCAAGTGCAGAGGATCTTCTGGAGAAGGAGATTCCTCTAAAGTATGTAGAGGTTGACGAAGAACAGTCCCGGCTTGTGCTCAGCAACCGTAAGGCCATGGCTGATAGTCAGGCACAGCTTGGAATTGGTTCAGTTGTTATAGGAACCGTTCAGAGCTTAAAACCATATGGTGCCTTCATTGACATTGGTGGGATCAATGGCCTTTTGCACGTCAGCCAGATCAGTCATGATCGCGTTTCTGATATAGCAACAGTTCTTCAACCTGGGGATACTCTTAAGGTGGATATCGGATATCCACTACAGCTCTGAGCTCCATTATAGCTTCTCTAAAAATGCCTTTGTTTATATGCGAAGTCTTTTTGTAGGTCATGATTTTGAGCCATGACCGTGAAAGAGGTCGCGTGAGTCTATCTACCAAGAAGCTTGAGCCGACCCCAGGTGACATGATTCGTAACCCAAAGCTCGTCTTTGAGAAGGTAATGCCTCCCATGATGCTTTATCTCTGACCTTTCTAGTGGTGATATAATCCATAAAGCTTACTGGAGACATGTGTAAGGGAGATTCCTAAAGTGCCACTTTTATTTCACTAAAATATAAAGAAACTAGAATGAAGAAGTTGAACTTTTGAAGTTCTGATCTCTGACAGAGAAGCTATTAGAAAAGAATCATCTCTTAACACCCTTTAAGATTAACTTCGAGAAAAAGAAGATTAAGCAAAGGTTGTGCCACAACAAATTCCAGATTATATTGGAAGTTCCGATTTCCGACAGAACAGCCATTAAAGAAGAACCATCTCTTAACACCCTTTAGAATAAACTGAGAAAATAAGGATTAGAGAATTTCCCATTACAATATTCCTTTTGGGTCTATTTTTTTGATATTAAGGGTTAGGGTACCGCGAGATTAATCACCGCTTTTTTATTTTTACCCTTGTTCTTTCTTTATCCGGGGGACTATCCCCATAAAAATAGGTACGGAAGCTATAATTGTAAACCACGATCGAATTAATGGAAGCATTGGTTTATATGTTTCTCTTAGTCTCGAGTCTCGACGCTAGGGATCATTTTTTTTGCTTTTTTTTTTCCGAGAACTGCCTACAATTTCAACTAAAAAGATGAAATGAAATTTCATTATTGCAATTGAAGTAATAAGCCTCCCAATTACAGAATAAACTTATAATCTTTTTATTATCAGGCTGAGGAGATGGCTCAGACGTTTAGGCAGAGAATTGCTCAAGCAGAAGCTATGGCCCGGGCTGACATGCTTAGGTTCCAGCCTGAGGTACCTGCACTTTGTCACAATTTCTTTTGTTGATTTCATATGGAATTTGAAATCTCATGTGCTTAAGCTTACTACATCATAAAGATCCTACTTCATCGGTGCCATTTTATGAGTCTATTTAACAGAGATAACTCTCCTATAGTAATGAGAGTTTAATAAGCATCAGACCATAGTCTTCTTCCAATTTCTCATTGTGTTTCAACATATGCATGTGTTTCTGCAGAGTGGATTGACTTTGAGTTCTGACGGCATTCTCGGCCCACTCGGTTCAGACTTGCCTGCCGATGGCTTAGATTTGAGTGATATTCCTCCAGCAGATAGTTCATGATTCGATTACAGGATCTTCCATCATTGACATTGTCTGAGATTGTTCATAGACCAATCGCTGCACTTACATTTGTTGTAATTGTTGATAAGGTATCGGTTGTAACTCGAAAAACTTTCACAAGATGGTCGGTAGTACAGGAAAATGTAAGAATCGGCTACATTTTTCATATTATCATCTCTTACATTGTCTATGTAAATCTCCTGTTCATTTTATTCTGTCACATATTAGAATTTGATTAATTTTCTTCTTCTTAGATTGACTTAAAGAAGACACGACCACAAAGTACATACTTCGTTTTGGGTTGATTATGTGTAATGTGCCTTCATACATTTATCATTTGTAAGCAAATCATGTGACACCCTCACCGTAGGGGCCTCTCCATACCTTGTCTAGGGCCGTCATAAGAAGATGTACATAGTCGGATTTGCTTCAGAGGGTCGGGAGATTGGGGTTTCTTTTTTTACCACTCCAACACGAAATTCTGTCCCTTTCAGGTAATGTTGCAAACGAGCTGGAGGCTTACCCAGCCGGGTTTGAACTTTACCTAGCTTGGTATGTACCCAGAACTATTGAGTCATGTGGCAAACATACTACACTCATCGGGTTACCACGGAATTTCTACCAACTTACATTTACCGAATC
>CM016563.1:24898454-24932049 GCA_003412495.2 Echium plantagineum | reverse complement strand
TGGTGGCGTCAGATGGAATTGAGAACTTTGCCAAGAAGGGAAGCACTAACAACTCCCCTATTGAACTTCGGTCCTTTCTTATGTTTTTTTCACCTTTCTTACGCTTCGATGAAAAAGAAGAGACAACTGGGGGACCCTGCAAGTCAAAACAGTCCATTAGAATTGGAAGACAATAGATAACAAATCACCGTTCTTGATTCAGACCTTTGATATTGAATAACTCCAAGTAAGTTTAAAGCGCTTTTTCTAGCTGTGAATAAGTCTTCCCGCCAACCGGAAATTTCCTCCTGCAGTTCACTTTAATTGAGTAAGAGGATCTTTTAATTATTTGATAATAGTGGAAGGAAGAAAAGTCACATACAAGTTCAGTGGGAAGGTTTTTCCTGATATATTCATCTGCGTCTTCTTCCCACTCTTCCCTGTCCTACATATGGGCAGTGGAAACAAAGTCGAATTTTTTTAGCAAGTACATAGAAACATGGAGCATAGTATCTTTACCCATGAATAATAACTTGTTATAATAATGGACGATGTCAATAGGCGCTTTAAGTAATATTTTTCACATTTTTTACTAGTATTAAAAAGGATTTCTCTTCAATTTTGAGAAAGTAAAAACTAGATAATCTTTATAGAATGAAGGGAGTAACGTTTAGATAAGTAATCTAACAAACCTGAGTAACAATGCTTCTAAGCTATATATATTATATGTAAGTCACTTTTTCTTCCAAAATCTTGTGGTTGCCAAGTCAACAATCGATGCATGATGTCCACTTCAAGAAATTCATGCTCCTTCAAAAAGACAGAAAATGCAGAACTAACTCTGTCGCGTAATCTTACACTTACCTTCTCATTCATCATTAATGCTGGAAAGATAGCATTGTCTAGCAAGGTTGAAAAGTGAGGTGAAACCAGTCGCCATCCCTGTTTCAAGCATTAGGATTTATCAAACATATGCATGATATTTCATCAACACATGGGACATCACCTTGATTAATGAATTTGAAAATTTTGAATTATGACACAAGACTTACAGGTCCAGTCTCCAGAACACGAGAAATAAGATCAAATGCCAATGAAAAACTCTTTCTGGCAGAAAACCCAGTTTCTGTGGAAAAAACATTATAAATGAATGTTGCTGTTACTATCTAGGAGAATTATAACAAAGTGGGACAATGATTACAAGTTTGGGAAATAGCCAACAGACTAGAACACTAGACGCTGGAAACAGCATTTGAATAATCTAACAAAAGCTGTTCTTGAGAAATAAGAAGAGTTCTTAGAGATTGTAATAATGAAGAACTTACACTGAGAAGTGTGGTATTTGGAACTAGTTTCAGAGCACAATTTGTGATATCTGCCATCAGCCTGCAAGCACAAGCATTAAATTTAGATATGAGTTGAGGGTGTATCATTTGTTTTCTTTACAAATGATTAAATGAACTTGCAGCTCTCCTGTCATTACTTATCAGTGAACTTCCGATGTCGAGTTACAAATGTACAGAAGATGAGCAAACTTCTCTTTCCTGCCTTGAACATTTGAGATTGCTTTCATGAGTTACATCACCATCAAAGCATAAACAATTCAGAAGTCTTGTCAGATCATGACAAAGTGAGTGAAGTAAAGGAACCAAAGCGAGTGGCATATGTGATCTCACCTGTGAAAATCATTGATGGTAAAAGATAGTCAAGATTACGATTGAAGATATACAAAGGAATACATTATTTAACCACAGTGGACACATTTATAATTTTTATCCATCCTTTCCGCTTCATCTTACTTGTCCTGTTTTAGAGTTTCAACTAATAAAGCCTGCAAAATACCACCTTCACAACTACTCACTATGCTATAATGCAAATCATGTTACTGCTTAAATTATAGTATGCATTATATAATTGGAACAAGAAATACCTTACACAAAGTCTGAGTACAATTTGGTGTTATATTGATGTTATATTGCCCTGTGATTATCATAATGTTAATATTCTTATCGCAACTTAATGCATAGGTTTCATAGACTATATGTTTATACAAACTGTGAACAGTTAGGATGAGGCTATAGAAGCAATTGTTTAATTTTCGTATAAGAACATTCCAGACAGCAATGAAATACCACTCACCGAAAAATAAATGCACTTTGTAAGAATAAGTAAAATTTTCTCAATCTCCAAGTCCTCCTGACCTTGAGATGTAGAGACCTGTGTGAAATGAAGGACTTACAAAAGTCAAAGAACATAATTGAAAAACCTGGCACAACTGCAGGTATATAAAGTGCAACAAGGCCCTAAGCAAGACTTCCTTCTCTACACAATGATGGAAAAGGCAAGCAATGGCACAAGAATCTCTTGTGAAATTAGCTCGAGCTGAGATGGAACAGGCTCCTTCGCCAGGTTTGGGATTCATAAAATACTGTTCAATGAGACTATTAGACATGGAAGGCAGAACAACCACCTATACTCCCTTCACTCCATTGTGTCAATTAAGGCTCCAAAGTATGTATATTTTGATAATTAAAAATCAACTTGACAATAATGTGGATGGAGGAAGTATTATCTTTTCGACCACAAAATGTGATTGCATACCATAGCTTAAATGATGCAGCAACCCTTAACTCGCAATTTCAGGATAAGGTGCTTAACACTAAAGCTTTGCAATTAATTTGATCAACATCCTTGTAACATGAGGAAACACTTGAACAAACATATACTATAGCAACAGAATAGCTAACTTCAATAAACATAAAGAAATGCATTATAGCAGTGCAGTATTATCTAATCAAATAATCATGTATCTCCTAATAATTTAGCATCCAATAGTGTAATAGCGTAGACATAAATTTCAAGCCAACAACCCTTTTGATATTCACCACAAGAGGAAACCAATTTCCAAGAAAAAATAGCTCAAATAATGACCTCATTTGGAAATCAACATCCAAAATACCTGAAATGGTCTTATAACGGAATGGAGAACTGTAAGTGCATTAACAGTTTTCCATTGAGAATTTCCACGATGATTAATATGGTCACTCTCCTGAATAACCATCTTTAGCTCCGGTACAATTCCGGCCATGAATTATTCTTCACAAACTCCACAGCAACAACTTCTCGCAACTAAAAGACAATTCCAAAAAAGTAAGTAGTATCTTAGAAAATTCATGTATACAAGCATACAGCACTAATAAAATGAGAGTTTCAAGATCAGTAAACATACTGCTTCAATCAAAACTTTCAAAACAGCCGATTCAAGCTCGAAGCAAGGCGCTAACTAACGCGTCCTTAAACTCTTTACTAACACTTGAACTTGAATTACTAGTATCAGTGTTTCTCCTTGTCAAGTTCTTAAGAAATGTAGCAGCAGCGACTCTCACCCCGTGATCTTCATCATCTACAAAAAAACAAGAACAAATTGATGTATATAGAATTATAAAGCTAATAACACCCTCATCCCTAATAAATTGTCAAGTTTGATTTGATTGTCGAAATTAACAAACTTTGTAATCTTAAATGACGCGCATAACTTTGATTTGAATCAAAATTATTATATTAATAATATAAATTACATTAAATATGCTAACATTCATATATTTTACACCAAATGTTATACAGCAACTCAATTTAACTCCAAACTAAAAAAAATCAACCTTCAAAATTCACTATTAGATAATATTCTAAAAAGTGAAGCATAAACTTCAAAACTAGAACCCCTTTAAACAAGTCAGTCAACATAAATATTCATAAAATTAAACAATTTTCTAAGAAGTCAACCGTAAAAATTCGAAATTGGACCATCATTTTGAGACAGAGGAGGATAATTACCATATACTCATTTCGTCCCTTTTTCTAATAACCATTTATTTTTGTAAAAAGTTTAAGGAAAATTTGAATTCATCTCATAAACTTAATTTTCCTTCCACTTTTTCTTATCAAATTTGGTAAAATGGAACATTAAAAGTGATTTATATTTTAAGAAAACGGTCCTTAGATTAAGGAATGAAGGGAGTAACTAAGTGCAGTATTGGTTACCGGATGCGATGTGGAGGAGGGAGAAAGGGAAGGATGGAGTAGCGGAGAGGCGGTCGAGATCATCGGCGGCGGATTTGACGGAATTGGCGTCGGGGCTGAGAGTTCGACGGAGGAGCTGGGAGATTTCAGGAGTTTCCATGGTGGTGCTACGGCGGAACCCTAGCTGAGCAAAAGAAAGAGTTCAAATGCCGAGAGGAAAAATGAATATTGAGCGGGAAAATTAAGTTGGCGGCTTTTTTGGATATCTAACAGTTGCCACTATACACACCAAAACACTGAAGTACTGTAGCGGTTGGACTATTTTGCCCCCGGACGAATGGATCATGCGTCCATAAACTGTTTACAGTAGACCCCTGCACGCCTAGTCACATCAGCCTCATCGAATCACAACCCTTTTTGATCATGAACACTTGTCGTCTCACAAATTCAGACCAATTCATTGTGACGTAGCATGCACTAGTTGTCCGCATGAATAAATGGGCAAAATAGTTATAACTTTTGTTTTCGAAAAGTAGTATAAAATAGTAAAAGTAATTTATGAAATATTTCGATGCATTCAACTTTGCCTATAAATAGCATACTATTTCATTTAAGTTTATGTATACAAAATGTCTCATACAATGTATGACATATATAGTTATGATTCGATAAATATTGACGACTACGAGTTTACATTTAATGAAGAAAATGTAATGAAGTATAATGCAATGGCTCCATTTCACTACGATGAAGTTGGTCCTACTACTGTTGACATTGGTGAGGCTGAATATCCAGACGTAACCGAGGAATTTAATAATCTGGAAGGCGGTTTTCAGGAGCAGTCAAGAACTTGAGGATCATGTTCGGGCTGTGGCAGCACGAAGAAACATTACTTTGGGAGTGAGAAATTCAAGATCACACGACGGAACCAAAGGAGCTTCCATCCTTCTTGTTTGTAGTCAAGCTTTGGAATATAGGATGAACAAAAAGAAATTTACACGAGAAACAAAAACCCAGAAAGCTATGTGTCCATCTTGTATCACAGGAAAGGAGTATGTTATTGGTGACGGTCGGTGGTGGGTCCGAGTGAAGATGGGTAGACACAATCATCCATTCCCGCACTACGATGGAGGGTCTAGGTTGGGCCAAATCAAACCTCACGAATTTGAGGCTCTCAAAGAACAGGAATTACAAATGCTACCACTGAGCGACATGCTTGCATCACGAAAAAGGGCAGTCCCAGGTAATGTTACTAACCTTGTCCGAGTTTACAATGTCGTAGCAAAAATAAGGAAATAAAAAAAGGGAGCAGAACCCCGCTACATAATTTCTTGTGGCTACTAGATGCACATATATACATGTTCGATTATCATTTGTCCGGTTTGTCGACATTAGGAGACGTGGTATTCAGCCACCCAACATCGAAATCCATACTCAATGCGTATCCCCATGTGATAATGCTCGATTACACCTACAACAAAAACATGTATAATATGCCTCTATTGGAGGTTGTCGGGCAACGAATACAAACAAAACTTTCACTTTCTGTTACTCATTTCTACAACATGAGAGAATCGTGAATCGCACGTGGGTACTCACGTGGCTAGCAACATTATTTACAAACGAATATGGCCCAAATGTTCTTGTCACATATAGGGAGTTAGGTTTGATAGCAATAGTGGCGACAATATTTCCAAAATCCAAACACCATTTATGTCGGCGTCACATTGAATAATGTGTTCTCCAAAAAAGCCTTATCACAATCGGGACGCCTACCGGAAGTTGTCGCAGTATTCAAACATCGATGGAATTGGGCCATATCAGCACCAACTGAGATGAATGGCTGAGCCGGTGGCATATGCGGGGGCGAAACCAGGATGAAAATAAAGAGGGGCCAACATTTAAAAAATTAAATAGGGGGCCAAAATTTTTTAAAAAAATGTTAAAGAATCAACAAAAATTCAAATTATGTTAAAAGTGTGTCTTAGAGGACTTGAAGACATGATCTCCACCTTTTAGAGGAAACTCTTAACCAACTAAGCTAGCCTTTTTACTTAGTTTATTTACACTTTCTATTTTTTATATCAAAAAATTCCCAAAAATAATATACAATATATAACGATATCGAAAGACCTGGGGGGGGGGGGCGATGCTCCATCCGCGATACTAGAACAATACATATGCCCAGGGGCGGACCTAGGGGGCCGGTGCTTCCCATTACTCTTTAATTATATCATTAAAAAATTAAATATTATGAGAGTACTTTAAAAGATGAATCCAACAATATTTATATATGTTTTAAAATAAGTAGTAATTAGTAATTGATGGTCAAAGTTCAATTTCAAAAAGGTCCAACAACGTTATTTCAGATTGGAAGCATTACAATTTATCATATGATAACTACATAGGTCTGTGGAATCTAAATATCAAATTTGAACTGCCAAAATAACCCCCTTTTTTAAACTCCAAATCTAGATGACCTTTTCAAGGAACTCTATATTTCATTGTGCTTCAACTCCATTCCCCCTTTATCATGTTGTGGGGGATTCTCCGAGCCATCCTCCATCTGCGAAAAAAATACCAAGTTCGAGTTCGCATGTAGATAACGAATAACTAGTCTTCCTTGCCTCTTCCACTTTCAGCTTGAGGCTCCACATTGTCCGTTCCTTCTGATGCCCTTGGTCGAGGACGGGCTGTTTCAAGTTCATCATCCTTGGTAATTATCATGATTACTGCCATCAACAAAATAATGAAGAAGATGGCGATAATAGTGCCTATTCCGAAGAGTGACTTGATGAAACCCATGAAAGAGGGTCCAATGTGCTTCTGGATTACATTTCCTTTTCTGTAGCCCTCAAGAAATTGGGTTATTTGTGATCCTCGATCTTCCTCTTTAAGCCATTCTGAGCCATTAACCTGGTTGATTGGGTATTAAAAAATCAAATATATTTTCTTATTCATAAGTCATAACAAACTGAGACTCCAGAAATAATAAATACTCCGAAAAATTGGACCGGTTATTAACAAACTTGCATCAAAATCAAATTTTGCCGAAGTTGTCCTTACCTCAATTCAATTTTATACCATCAAATTGAAAACTAAGGGGCAAATTGAAAACAAGCACAGTTTAGACCTTGTTTCGAAAAGAGGCAGAGTTCAAGGGTGCACCCGCAAGCGTGTGGATATTTTAGGCGGCCAAAACAAAATAAGCCTCGTTCAAATATAGATTTATATGAATATGACACATAGATACTTGAAGGAAAGCCGACGCCCAAAACTCATTATGGCACATATGGACGTAGATAAGTAATTATAAAGACAAGTAAGCATGAACTTACAAATGAGTATTCCTCGTCTCCATCCCAAATAATCATCTTTGGCAGTTGTGTTCTCTCATATTCGAATGCTTCAACAAATTCCTCAAACTGCTCGACTCCCACATAACCAAATATCAAGTCATGATTTGCTGAAGCAGCAGCCTTTAGGAGTTCGATTAAATGTCTTGTGTCGTCACTTGTCTCGTCCTCCACAATGGTCAAAGCAATTTTCCTATCTTCGCCTTTCAGTAGTTCCAATGTGTCTTTGTTAATAGGCAATACCAGAGGGAGCAGATTCTGTTTTATAAAATCTTCAAGAAATTTTTCTGCAGTAAAATGATCAAACAGTTAAGAATGGTGAAGTTCAAACTTTGTGTCTTTGTATATAAACATTATGTGCACATAATAGAAGAGAGAGTATATCAAACGATGAAAGACATAAAGTCCAATCATTTCTGCACAAGCTTGTTGTCTCAGCAATAAAAGCTATGCAAAGCCCTCAAAGTAGTTGAGAGAGGTGATTTGAATGTATGTAAAATTCCAACCGATAATATCATAGCAGACCCTCTAAGGTAATTTGTTGCTGGAGCAGCAACAACTGACCTTTTGTCTGATTCGCGTTAAGCTCAATTTGCCTTTGAAGTTCTTTAGTTTTACTCCTAGCAAACTCGAAGTCTTTCCTGACTAAGCCTAGTACAATTCGTTTTCTCGTTTGGAATAGGAATTCAGGAAGGCAAACCTTTGAAGCGTACTTGCATCTTCTGAACTACATTTGGGTGACACCCCTTGACACCGCTCCAACAAGAAACTTGATATGGTTGCATATAACTATTGACTATATATTTCAGAACATGTTATGAGCTGTATCTAAACATGATACCTTCAAAAGGACCATAGAAAATATTTCCTTCGCTGTAACGTGGCTGAAGGGCTACTAGTGCAGGCACTTTATCGAAATTAAACATAGACATTACATCTTCAGAAAATTCCTTGGAGACAGAAAACCATGCCTTCTTCTTGTACTTGGAAGCCAAATTTGATATCATGGACTCTTTAACATCAAAGCCTATAAATATAGGAAAATCATTGCCAGCTTCTTCAACAAATTTCGATACTCCAGAGTTAGAGTTTAGGACAGTGACATTAGGAACAACAAATTTCTTTAAATGTTGGACAAGCTGGTCGAATTTTCTAGGTCCATAATACTCCGTTGGAACTCCATGAATAAATATCTTCAGAGTTGGATACCCACTGTATTTTGGTGAGAACAATATTAGTTTTTAAAAGTAGATCATGATGTTCTGATGTCTTACAGGAAAAAAATCAAAATAGTCTGATGAAATATATTTGACAAACTTGGCGAGTTTCGTTAATTTTGTGATATATGGGAAAGGAAGCTAGATGTCTAAAAGATTGCATGCGGTTTAAGAGATGAGGACCAACACAAAATCAATTTTCTTCATTTCAATATTAGGAGATGTCAAACCAGCAGAGGACGGGCATCATTATCAAGTATAAGAAACATCTAGACACTATAAAAACAAGGATAATTAATATATACAAATAACAATGCATAAAGTAACTTAATAGTTTTAGGGCCCCCTTTGTTTTGAATTAATATAATCGACTAACAGATTATCGAGAATGAATTTCTACATTAATCGATGACTTATATTGATCAGGCCCTTAATAGTACAAGAATGCTAATAAAGCTTCAGAAACATACTCAATGTTGTGCTTCTTAATAAGACTTTTATACTTGTTAACGTTCACTTTCGCGATGATAACAGGACTACTCAATCCAGCAAGAATAGGGGCTGCTTTATCTAACTGCAAATTGAAACGATATTTAGCCTTGCGGAAACAGTACAAAAACAAACACTTCAGCAATTAAACCACACTACACATTTCATGCATGAACCGTGCACGTCAGAATGTTATATGTTGCACGATAGCGACCCAAAGTATTAATTAACTTCCCTAGCTCCACATTAAATACTTCGATTCAAATCAAAGTGTGCGTAATTAATAGTTAATACCATAACTTCGTTAATTTTGACCATTGAAAAAACGAACATGTCAATCGTTTAGGGATGAGTTAGTACAATCAACAACAGTAACTAAAGATGTTGAAGTAACAACAGTATACAAACAATACCTACATTCAAAAATTTGAAGTCAACCCATCAAAATTGAAAAATATGGATAATCATTATAGGACATAAAAATGAATTTGTAAACTCAGCATAAAAAATAAATTCAGAGATGACTCATCCTCAAATTAAAAAGTGGACAATCATTTTGGGACATAGACCAATTAATTGGTGAAATTACCTCAGGGGCGAGGCGTTTGCAGTGACCACACCAAGGAGCATAGAAATCAATGAGAATGTAATCAAATGTTGAAATTGCTTCATCGATATTTGAATCATTCAGCTCTATTACTCTCCCATCCATCACAAATTCTCCACATGCACTCCAAAACGACGTAGTTTGTATGAAGACAAGTGACAAATATAACAGTATTAATGATTGCATGATAACCAAGTTTCAAATGTTTGATTGGGTATTCAATGAAGATCAGGACTGTTATTTTAGGAGTAAAATTATTGTTTTTTCATCTAGTTAAACCTTCCTGGGTGCAAAATAGTCATTTTATTATTGACAAAACACCACTTGTATGTCAAGTGTCAACGGAGTCAAAACCTCCCTTCAAGACGATGATTTAAAAATTCGGTAACATCTAACTCAAGCTTCTAATTAATAGGTCTTATTACTTTGTAATACTATTGTCCTGTGAAAAGATTTTATGCATCAATACTTCCATGCATCAGGTGCATCAGGTACCCATTTAAAGATTTCACGTGGGTACTGTACCCACGTAAAACCTTTAAATGGGTACCTGATGCACCGAATTATTGATGCACCGAAACTGGACTCTATTGTCCTCATACTTCGATCACCAATTTAAAACAAAAAAATTACAAAGAAAATCACGATAGTAATTGAGATTTTAATACTTATAATTAGACCACGAGATTATAAGACTATACACATCATAACAATGTTTGATTTGGGGCTAAGTTACTATTTTGTCCTCAAATTAACTTCCTCATAACTATACTTTCAATTCGATGGTAACACTATACACACACCAAAATAGCGATTTACTATTGTTGAAAATTACCATTTTATCCCCATTTCGGAAAGGCAGAGTAGTCATTTCACTCTAAAATTTCACTGCTGTCTGTGCGGTGTAACAGATCAGCGAACCTAGTAACAACTCTCCACAAAACATCATCTTGGCTCTTCCAGTATATCTTCATCAACTTTTCTTACATCTTTGAGAGCGAGCGAAATATTGAACAAAATCAGAAACAAAAACACACAAAACAAATCCCAAACTTTGTTACAAAGATTACGTAGGAAAAAAACGTAATGCTCTAATTCATGTACTTACGTTAGCTGTCTTGTTCTGAACTCTTGGTTGAGGTTAACGCTGACAACGTGTTTGTAAAAATGCCTCAATGAAGAACTTAGTACACTGCTGGCTATTTCTTAATTTTCTTTTGAAGTGTTAACTTATATGCTCATTATATTGTTTTGTTGTAGATATTATCAGTTGCAGGCTGTATAAAAAGATGAGTTGGTCAACTTCTCCTAGTTGTAGTAGTCTATGCTTATATAGTTCAAATGGTTTAGGGGCACCAAAGCTCCAACACAACCCCCAAAGGTTTCATCTTTCGGTATGTGTATACTAATTCAAACAGTGGTATATAATTTAGAGCACTAGTTTGAACTCAAACAATTCTTTTTGAAATGTTGCATACTACCCGACCCCCTTTATCCCGCTCAGATGGGAGCCTCTTGAGAGGAATTGTGATGATATTTATCTTTCTTCTGAATTTGCAGATTTTGAAGAAGCAGGGGAAAAGTTTGCCTGGTCATCGTCGGGTATCAAAAGTTGTAGCTTATTATGGCTTAAGGGAACCACCTTATGAGCTCGTAAGTCTTTGTGTTTTCAGCATGGAAGCTTTATAAAAGTTTACTGAAAATGTTGATATGAAGAGTGTTCTACTTATTTTAGTAAAAAAAAGCTATTTTGGTGATTTTTGTTGTTATAACTTATATCCTGGTTTACTAGATATCAGCTATGCCTTTTGCGTTTGTAGGATGCATTAGAGCCATTTATGAGCCGGAAAACTCTAGAAGTACATTGGGGAGGACATCATCGTAGTTATGTTGAAGCGCTGAACAAGCAGCTTGAAAAGAATGATGTGCTGTATGGATGTACTCTTGATGAACTTATTAAGGTTACGTATAACAACGGGAACCCCATGTCCGAATTCAATAACGCTGCTCAGGTATGTCTAGATAGATTTGTTAGAGAGTTGGTTCTTCTTAAAGTATATTGCTTCAGAGTAGCACATTCACTGGCTAGAAACTAATAAGTTACTCTTCTGCATTGCTTCATCATACCAATCGACTCAAGATGTAAACAAAATATATATGAGTTTACAGAGTTATGGCTTTCCAAATTATATTAGTGGTCAAATAACTCCTTACCTAAATTTGCAAGGCTATATAACAGTATAACACTTCAATCTGTAGGTCTGGAATCATGACTTCTTTTGGGAATCCATGCGACCTGGAGGTGGCGACATGCCCACTATGGGTCTACTTGAGCAAATTGAGAAGGATTTTGGTTCTTTTACCAATTTTAAGGATAAGTTTATGCAATCAGCTCTCACAGCATTTGGCTCTGGATGGGTCTGGCTTGTATGTAAGTTGTGGAAGCTGATTTTATGTGCGTATCTTAGTTTATTCATCTTCTTCTTCATCATATTATTATTTTTAAAACTATTATGATTACTATTACCATTACCAATTCATGGACATGAGCCATGCATTATACTGATTTGTGCCCCCTCACATGCTGTTAATATAATATTTCAAATTTTCCTCTTGATTAAATATTTTATGATTTTTGAGTTTAGTGGATGGAGCTGCGTTCTTCAGTTTCCCTGGTTCATTGTCAATGTCTATCTGTCCATTGACACTAATTTGCCCCTTCGAATGTGTACAGTGAAAAGGGAGGAAAAACATCTTGCATTGGTCAAAACATCAAATGCTGTAAACCCCATTATATGGAATGACATTGTAAGCTTTCTAGTTATTTTAAAACAGTCACGATAAATGGCGATAATTCCTCCAGCTGTCTGACATTGGGTCTTGATTTTTCTCTGGTACAGCCTCTTACTTGTTTGGACGTTTGGGAGGTATGCCAATCATCTTTTTCTGCCATGTACACTAAGAATTCACTTTTATAGATTAACTCAATCAATAGAAGCAATTACCTGTTGATGAACATGATAATTAGATTGTTACATTGGAAATTTTCACCATTCTTTCACTTCCTTAAAGTCTTAACTCATATTTCCATGTGATATTCAACTCTATAGTTACTACGTATAAAATATAATAGGAACGTCTACTTTAAACTCAGAGGTAAATGTGAACACATCTTTTACGGTGACATAAGTCATGTCAAAAATTTGTTTGTTCGATGAAAAGAGGTTAACATGGTTCTTTATTTATCTTCTGCAGCATGCTTATTATTTGGATTACAAGGTATGAATATGTTAATCTATTCACTTGAAATATCAGCTTCTATTGATATTAATCTACCTTTTTCCCTATCTTCTTTGAATGTAGAATGATCGAGCAAAGTACGTCAATACTTTCCTCGACCACTTAATCTCTTGGGATGCTGCAATGGCACGAATAGTTCGAGCTCAGGCCTTTGTGAACCTAGGTGAACCCAAAATACCTGTAGCATGAGATCGTTGCCTCTCTTAGTTGATGGAGGTGTTCTTTAAAAGAACAACAATCGCCTTGGATCAGAGTCTTCAAAACAAAAGCGAAAATACTGTCTCGTTTCTTTATTTAGGGGATAGCAGGAGCGGTTCCACCTTTGTCGTTGAGGTTCAAGCTGCAACTTGCAAGCAGAGGTCATGCAGGGAAGATGCTCTATATTTGATGAGTTACTTATATATGTAACTTTTTTGTTTTCATCTACTTATTATGATGCTATTTGCCGAAAGAGAATATGATGATGCCCTAATCCATGTAAAATTAATTAGTCTAGAATCAAATTCCTTTAAAAGTGAATTTTGAGTAGAAATTTATTGGTTCATATCTCGTTTATCTTGTCATTGCACGGTTGCTACTAGGGCATATCCTTCGATGTATAACTCGTCTGACCAAACAGCTTATGACACATTTAGCTAAAATTTCCTTACGAGAAAAAACAAGGGTGTTATAATAAGAACAATTTCTCTCCCATATATAAGCTATTTTATAACATAAATTTTAACATAATCTTAACTATTGCATTTTTAGGAGTAAATGACTATCTTGCCCCCTATTTGTAAGTGCAGACAGGATCTAAGGAAGTTTTAGGTAGGGGTAAAATAGTAATATTCTTATAACACCCCTATGTGGCTAGAGCTCGTGTGTGGACCATGAAATCAGTATTCAAGGCCCCCATTCTTCCAGCTCTTTTGCCTTAGATATCTTATCTTCATCATTTTCCCCCTCGTCAGGAATTATGTGTCTATTTGTCTGATAAAAACAGGGAAAAAAGAAGCACAAATGCTGATTATTTTAGCCTAGAGAAAAGAAGAAATGGAGTATTTGGAAATGAAATGGTAGCTCAATTAATTACTGAAAACAAGTGCAGAATTAAATGGCTCATTTGCCATCTAACCCTCCAAATGTTCCTCAAAGAGTACTCCGACCAGAGTGTCCTTGGAAATGTTCAAGAGGTACCAAACAATATTATGTTGGTTTGCTAAAAAGTTCAAGAAAATGCAGTTTGAGGAACAAAAAAAGCAGAAGCAACAAAAGGGTTGTTCCATGTAGTTCTTCGGCCGAGGAAGTGAATTTGGCAGATGAAATAGTAATAAAATATGGAGATGAAAACGATAAAGGGCATTTTCGTTATTTAATCAGCGATGATCATGGATGGAAGGTGAGGAGAATGGATGAAGTTGAAGCTGAGATGAAGGAGGTTGCTAATATTCAAGCTGAAGCTTTTCATGAACCTGTTGTTTTGTTCAATGATATGTTCTTTGATTTCTTTCAGGTGCTCATCACTCGCTCTCCTAATCTCAGTAACTTTTGTTAAGACTATTATTATTATTTCTGATTCCGCATTTCCGCCACTAGTCACTAAACAATGTCATCACTCGTTAATGGAGTAGTAAATCTCGAGAATTTTGGCAGTTTGGCGTCCTCTTACTCTGTTTATTGATCTAATATTATTTACGACTGTTGCAAATGTTACTCATTTATCTATGCTAATAGCTAATGCGGATGTTACTTAACATGTAGTCTTTAACTTTACTCGCGGTTAATACAAATATTACTCTTAAGGCTTATACAATGTATCAGCTTGATGAAACTAGTGGTCGCGTGCATATGCAACGTCTCCCTGCTAATAGTGATCAATTTTCATTTAATTGAATTTATTCACAGGCAGAAGTACTTTCTGGACTTCTTTACAAACTAAGAAATTCGCCAAAAGACAGGTAAAAACTGCAATACTGAATAGGTATAGTGGTGGTAGATAAATATTAGTCCGTAACATTCGTTGTTGCAGATATGCTTGTTTGGTTGCTGAGGCATCTCTAGGAGAATCAACCTCAAAAGAGGAGCTTGTAGGACTAGTAGACGTTACTGTTTACCGCGACAGCGATGTCCTTATGCACATTCCTGGAGCAGATGAATACCTCTATGTTTCAGGCATAGCAGTATTGAACAAATTCAGGTTTCAAAATTTTAATCCACCAAAAATTCTGATTAAAACATTTGATTCCTAAATATGAGAATATATTAAGGACATTTTAATCTTTTGACGTCACATAATAGCGATAAATTACATGTTTAAATAACAAGAGGGGGTAAATTGCACATTGTTATGCTTTTAAATGTTTTATGTTATTGGCATGTGTGTAAGAGGCAGAAAGTGGCGACTGCATTGCTGAAAGCACGAGACATATTTTGCAGATTAGTGTCTTTCTAAATGTTTCATGTTATTGACATGGATGCAGGAGGCAGAAAGTGGCGACTGCATTGCTGAAAGCATGCGACATACTTGCTCGATTGTGGAGATTCGATTATCTTGTTCTGAGAGCGTATGAAGACGACTGGGGTGCTAGAAGACTATATACAAATGCAGGTTATAGAGTTGTGTCCTCGGATCCTATCTGGGTTACTTGGATTGGCAGACGACGTCGTGTGCTAATGATTAAAAGCTCTGATCATCAGATTTTGTAGTTGTTGTAACTTTGGGAGCAACGTTGGATATTCTTCTGTATTATCTCACTTGATTTGGAAACCTGTATAGATATATTGAAATGAAGAAATGCTAATGTCAGAATACTACAAGATTTGCAGTTTATACACTCTAATTGAGTTTCAACTCTTGTTTCACATCTATTTACACTAAGATAAAGTGTAACTCATGAATAGAAAGAAATCTGAAATCATTCTCCTTCTGCAATAAATGACTATCTTCATATTCTCATTTTGGAACACAATAATTTGACATGAACAAATGTTGGTGGAAGCTATCTTCATTGCATTTATTTCCGAGTTAACAAATGTTGTCAACTTAAAAGCCAACTACTTTATTAGGATAAAATAAGAAAGGTGCGTGGTCTAAAAAGCACATTAAAAACTTAAAACACTATGTTAAAAAAATACAAGAATTTTAGCCTAAATACCAAGTTAAAAAAAACAGAGGGAATATCAAATAATGAAGAAATAACCAAATGCATGCAATCAACATTCAATATGCATAGCCAACACACGTTACGTGTGTGAAATAAATGGGTCACAATTTAGAGTCGAAATATATCCACCCACAAATGTTTTACTATAAGTCTAGAACCTCTGCCTACTGGGCATAACTCGAATGGTCGCACACTTCACTATAAGAGTGTGTTTCTTTATAAGTGTGTAGGTTCGATCTACGGCAAATGCATGAATAACTCTGCATTTGTTTAAGGAGGACCTCCTTGTGGGTGGTTACCCAAGAGTTTAGAAACTCTTGAGGTGGAATACCAGGCCGTTAGAAATACATCCCGAATTACTTCATCTGTTGGGCAATGAGCTAGTCAAACGGGACGCTTAAGGTGAGCAAATCATCTTTTTAGAAGTCTAGAACCTCCTGGATTCTTTCTCCGTCCAGCATGGCATCCTACAAGACAAAATCCTGAAATCATTACACAATCCACAACCACTACAATCCAAAACTGTTGTCTCACTCTTTTATACTACCAAATCTAGTTGGCATTCCTAGACCACTCTAGAACATCCCCTCCCCCCCCCACCCCACCTCCGTTAAAATCCACTTTCTATAAACTCCATGAATTGATCATCACTTCACTTCAAAAAACTGTAACAATAATTCAAACTTTTGATCTCCTAATTTCACACAAGAATCAAGAAAATGGCAACAGCTGCAACCACACAATTCACCATTCCATCATCACCCAAGAAAACACTTTTCTTTGGTAAAAAACTAACTAAAAATGGAATCTTTACAACTTTCCAAGTCAAACCCAACAACCTCAGATCCTCAAAACAACAAAAGTACCAGTCTTTGAGAGTTGTGAATGAAAAAGTTGTGGGTATTGATTTGGGGACTACAAATTCTGCAGTAGCAGCAATGGAAGGTGGCCAACCAACTGTTATAACTAATGCTGAAGGGGCAAGAACTACACCTTCTGTTGTTGCTTATACCAAAACAGGGGACAGGTTAGCAGCTGTGGAGCTAGGACGAGACATTTTTCGAAAAATAAACGTTTACTATCGAAAAACAAGATTGTACTATATATGTGTTGAAAAAATTATTTCTAAATTTTATAAAATTTCTGGTTCCGTCGTTGTAGGTTAGTGGGGCAGATAGCTAAGAGGCAAGCTGTGGTGAACCCTGAGAATACATTCTTTTCAGTGAAGAGATTTATTGGGAGGAAGATGAATGAAGTGGATGAGGAATCTAAGCAAGTTTCTTATAAAGTTGTGAAAGATGAGAATGGGAATGTGAAGCTTGATTGTCCTGCTATTGGGAAACAGTTTGCTGCTGAGGAGATTTCTGCTCAGGTAAAATGAAGTATAGCCCCTATGTTAGGAATCTGTACCCGTTCTAAGATTAATTAAAGCATCCCAAACTTCCTTTTTTCTCTCCTTTAAATTTATTATGAGTTGCTTATACTTCATTTTGTTTGTTTAGGTTTTGAGGAAGCTAGTAGATGATGCTTCGAAATTCTTGAATGATAAAGTTACGAAAGCTGTTATTACAGTTCCGGCATACTTCAATGATTCGCAAAGAACTGCTACAAAAGATGCAGGGCGAATCGCTGGTTTGGATGTTCTTCGTATAATTAATGAACCTACTGCTGCTTCTTTGGCTTATGGATTTGAAAAGAAAAACAATGAGACCATTCTTGTTTTCGACCTTGGAGGTGGTACATTTGATGTTTCAGGTATGAAACTCTTCTCGGTGTTTTTATTTGTAGGGATAAACTATATGTGCCCAAAATATATTCTTTTACATCAACATGATAAATGTCCTGCCTAAGCGGAATAAGGGGGGGGGGGGGGGGGTTGTTTGTACTCACTGTTGATTACTCATACCAATGGAATTTACAGTTCTGGAGGTTGGAGATGGAGTCTTTGAAGTGCTCTCTACCTCGGGTGATACACATTTAGGAGGAGATGACTTCGACAAGGTATGTGAATGTCGAGATTGAGAATCTTTTGCTCCCTGGGGGTGGTTGCTAACTCGATATGCTTATAATTGTCTCGTTTTTCTCATGATTAATCGACTTTATATCTTTTGATAGAGAATTGTCGATTGGCTTGTTGATAGCTTTAAGAAGGAGGAAGGGATAGATCTTCTGAGAGATAAGCAGGCACTTCAACGCCTCACGGAAGCTGCTGAGAAGGCAAAGATTGAGTTGTCTTCACTGACTCAAACTAATTTAAGGTATCTGATCTCTGAGAAACTGATTGAGATGACCCCTTGTTCAGCTAATGGTTATTTTCATGCAATCTTGCAGTTTGCCTTTCATCACTGCAACAGCTGACGGTCCAAAACATATCGAGACTACTCTGACAAGAGCTAAATTTGAGGACCTCTGTTCAGACTTACTGGATAGGTATTGATATTTCCTTGTCTTCATCAACATCAGCATGCCCAAAGCCTTCGAAGAGGCTCTCGCCTAGGCGAAGTTAGGGGAATCAGATAGTATGCAACATTACTCTTAAGGTACCAGGGAAGCTGTTTCCAGTTGACCCGAGAGTGAGGTCAAACAGTATCTACTACTTCACATCCTTATGTAATGTGCCATTTTGATTTATTGCATCATATCCAAGAGTCATGAAACATAATATCTTCGACTCCATAGGCCATGAGAACATAATAGCTCATTGTCTCAAAAGGGTAATTTTAGATATAAGAAAAAGCACTCCTTGCTCAATACAATTTTCTCTCAACTAAATTTTTTATGTTAATGGTTAGTAAATCATAATGTGTGTGTCTACCCAAAACGATGACCATGGGTCTCTGTTGTATCAGGGTGAAAAAGCCTGTTGAAAATGCCTTGAATGATGCAAAGCTTTCCTTCAAAGACATAGATGAAGTCATTCTTGTGGGAGGATCAACCCGAATCCCGGCTGTTCAAGAACTTGTGAAGAAAATGACCGGAAAAGAGCCAAACGTCACGGTCAATCCAGATGAAGTGGTTGCTCTTGGTGCAGCAGTTCAGGTGTGGAGACTTCTTTACCAACCAGAAATCATCTCTTGATATTGCTCACGCGCCTTACACAATTTCTCATTCTTTTGCAGGCTGGTGTTTTATCTGGAGATGTTAGTGATATCGTGCTCCTTGATGTAACTCCATTGTCGCTCGGTCTTGAAACTTTAGGAGGCGTGATGACTAAAATCATTCCGCGGAACACTACTTTACCAACTTCCAAGTCAGAGGTCTTCTCCACAGCAGCAGATGGGCAAACGAGTGTAGAGATCAATGTATTGCAAGGTGAAAGAGAGTTTGTAAAGGATAATAAGTCTCTTGGAAGCTTCCGGCTGGATGGTATTCCACCAGCTCCAAGAGGTGTTCCTCAGATTGAAGTCAAATTTGACATTGATGCCAACGGCATCCTTTCTGTAACCGCTGTTGACAAGGGCACTGGAAAGACACAGGACATCACGATAACTGGTGCCAGTACATTGCCTAAAGATGAGGTATGTCTTTCATGTTTAACTCCTTGGAAGAGCTTCATAAGCAATGTGAAGCACTTTCTATTTCTTGCTATTAGGATTATAAATATGCCTCCGATGTTATTCACTTATTGTCTTTCTTGATGCATAGGTGGATAAAATGGTTCAAGAGGCGGAGAAGTTTGCGAAGGAGGACAAGGAGAAGAGAGAAGCTATCGATACAAAGAATCAGGCAGAATCCATTGTTTATCAAACTGAAAAGCAGATGAAAGAACTGGGTGATAAAGTGCCTGCTGATGTAAAGGATAGAGTGGAATCTAAGCTCAAAGAGCTCAAAGATGCCATATCCAGTGGAGCATCAACTCAATCCATGAAGGATGCCATGGCTGCACTCAACCAAGAAGTTATGCAAATTGGTCAGGCTATGTACAGCCAGCCAGGTGCTGCAACGAGTGCTGGAGCAGCTCCTGGGGATGATGCTGGAGCTAGTTCATCCGCAAAAACATCCAATGGGGACGGGGATGTGATCGATGCAGACTTCAGCGAAAGCAACTGAGGACGATGTAGAGGGCTTCCTTGCTGTTATATTTTGTGCTTAGTCTACAGATTGTATAGGTCACTTCTAGTTTGCGCTCGTGGATGCTTGAATTCTTAGTTTTGAATAGGTAACGGGGTGTTGGTTGTACTGTATCTGGTATATGAACACTCATTGTAGTTGAGATAATGATCTTCCCCCTGTTATTGTGTTCAGCAAATGATCTTTGTTAATACAGTTCATGGAAGGAGTTGTAAGACGGTCCGTCTTTCTACACTAACTGAAATGGTTCTTCAAAACTTTGACAAAATTTCTACGCAGAAGACTGATATTGTAATGAATTTTCATTTGTCAATATATAATTCGTATACGATATTACAAAAATGAATACATAAATTCCTAACTAATGGACAGTTAGAGTAAAATATGACCTCTTGCATGAAAGGTTAGGTCAGATGTCACTAGACTATTGAATCATCGGCTATGAGTTGCCATAACTTATACTGGAAACTGGCAAAATTTAGGAACAATATGATTATGCTAACCCATAGATACTGGAGTTTCTCGGGTTAACTTTATTGATTAAATTAAGCTATATTGGAAATAGTCCTGAATCTGAAACGGGCTATTGCTTAAGAACAATCATCATTTGAAGCTTGAAACTACGCTATAGCTTAATGTAATAACGAAAGTTCACCTGCAAAACTCGAGTATGGATTGGTTGCCATCATCATATTGTTCCTACATCTTGCCATAGTTGTGCTAACTCAAAACGAGGAAGACTCCTATAAAAGTTCGATATCAGACGATCTATCAGAGTCATCAGCGGAGTCCTGGTTAGATGTGCTAGTCTCGTGATGTTGATCAAGTGTGTTGACGAAGCACTCTACTTGTTGAGAACCAAACCAGTTCTTTGTCATCTACAACAACGGATGATATAAGAACAAAGCCACTTTTTGAGGACAATAAAAAATTATACTTGATGACTATGACACTGGAAAGGAAGTACTTACAAAATAAGGGTAACCAGATCTGCTGAAAATTTCAGGTGCATTTTCCATGAACAATTTAATATAATATAGCACAAAATACCCACAATCTCTGCCATTTGTCTGCTGTGGTACCTAGAACATGAACAATGAGTTGATGTAACCTATTAATTATTGTTGAGAAGCTTATTGTTAAGTGTCAAGAAAACTAGAGCTAATTGGGAACAAAGTATTAGCAGTGGGGAAATACATTAGCTGATTCAATGGCTAGCGGGGCGCAGTAGTGATTGTTTAATGTATAAAATGGTTAACTATAAAGGAGAAACATAGTTCTGCTAATTATTCAGCAAAATGTACCAAATTCAGAATATTTTCACCTTGGGCACCATAAGAGGAATTCGCTTAGTCTTCTCTCCATTTTCTGGCATCTCATATACATCAGCGATTAATCTGAGATTGAACCAAAACAAAAGTAGGTTTAAACAATGAGAAAAAGGAATATTTCATCGATGTATATGAAAGTTGGAGTGTTGGACATCAGGTGCTCTGATGTAATCATACCTTCGTAGCCTATCCTCAAAATGGTACCTAGATTTCCTCGCCTGCAACGAGTCCAGTAACAATAGACACTCAATTCTGTTGCTTGATTCAGTGGCTTCATCTGAGTGACATATGATGAAGACTCTCCAGTGGTTCCTGATGGGATTGATTAAAATACAGATTACTAAATTGAAATGCAAAAAGAATGTGGTTTGTGATCATCAATCAATAGAAGTGGAAATATACCCCTCAACACTGGGAATGATAAGATATCTCTTATAAGCTACATTCTGCTTCTTAATCCAACCCACAACGTCCCTCTTACGAGCTTCATTTCCATACAAGAAAAAGTTACTAGGGTCCAGACATGTATAATACTTTTTCTTCTCTTCTGGAAGTTCATTCCATATAATCCTACAAATGAAACATGTGAATTCATGAAAACAGTAGAAATGAATTGAAATCATGCTTTATAAAGTTTCAAAGTTGTTCTAGAACTCACTCCATGTAGTGGCCAAATTTGATGTTGCCTAACTCTTCTCTTTCTGTGGTCTCTGAACTGTTGCACTTCAGGCTTGTCTTTGATTTGCCATGGCAATGAGGAGTAGGAGAAGCGAGAGTAACCTCATGTTTATTCTTGTCGAGTGTGGCTTTTGCACTTCTAGTCATATGTGCATGTTTGTGTTGCATGCTACAAGAAGAGTCAAGTGGCCCTGCAAAATATCCTCCTGGCAAACAATATATGAGGAGTTACAAAATCGACTTTGACGAGCTAGAAAATGCAAGAATAAACAAATACAGTTATCAATCTTTGGATATACTGAGTAAAAGACAACTAGAGGGTTCTCTACCAAAACAATCAGCAAAAACAACACATGCAGATAAATTTGGTTTGTATGGTCAATACTAAAATTTCACCATAAATTGACAAACTCCAGTATCAAGGTCGTGATCAGCTACAAAATTTAACGTTAACAGTGAAAATAACTACAATGATAAAAACAAAAAGGAAGCTCATATCACATGAAGTTCAGAAGCATAAAACAAAGGCCTTTTCTCATCACTTGAACTGCTAAACCATAACAAAAAATGTCAAATGTTCTTTACATTACAACTATCTCGGGTTCAAACGAATTCAATTACTTGTCTCTACATAGCTTGCTAAGAGAGAAGACAGACCTTTGCTTGCACCTGTGAAAGGCACTTTTGTGGGTATTCTCCAAACAAATGATGCAAAAAAGGCCGTTGTATCTAGCCCAGTGAACTGCGATTCAAGAAAGTTATTCAAAGATATCTTGCTAGAAAAAGGTATCTTCCGGGATAACAATTTCTGTAGCCTTTCTGGAAGATACAAGAATCTATCTTGATAGCATGTCTGATTGCTTCGTTGCCCGACCTTCCATCTCCATATATCACCAGGTTCTGGCCAGTTCTCGGGCGCATATGGCAGACCAAACCCTGACTCACCAGGTGAAACTAATATAAGACTTGGATCCTCCGCTTCTGTTATGCTTCTACCAAGATTCCCAAGTCCTGCTTCTTGGCCTGCCGACCCTATCATCAAAAAGCCTTGTTGGTTCTCCAAATAAATGAATGCTTCCTCATTTCGAAAGACCAACGAGTCTGTCTTTCAACGATCAAAATTAACAAACTTCCTATCCTGAATTCTCATACATGACTTAATTTGAATACAAATCACCATGTTAATAGTAAAGTACATAAAAACACCAATATTATAGGACATATACAAATATACTTTAACTATATCTTACTACACCTGTCTCTAAAAGATGGTCCAATTGATTTCAATGGTCAACATTACCAAACTCTACAAACATAATTGCCACACCAACTTCCCATAATCAAACAACTTAAAAAATACTGCTCCATATAAACTGATATATTTTTCTTCAAATACTATATACAAGTTACAACATGTTCTTAAATATCGCGTTAAAAATTCAACTCATCAAAATTCAAAACCCGACAGTATTTAAAGACATGGGTAGTACAAAATTTAAGGAAATGTGTTACCACAAACTTCCACTTTATCATCTTCATGACTGTTCTTTGGTAGCCTCTTAGACTTCTTCATCTTGTTCTTCTCAATGCCACAATTCTTACAAAGAGTCAAATAACAACAAACACTTGTCAAAAAAGGAAACTTTTTATCATCCATCACACAAAAAATGGCTCATCTTCAACAAAATCATGCTAAAGTAGACATAGATCATCATACATTTACAAGAAAAATAATAAGCATTTCAACATCCACAAAATGTAAAAAACGTAATTTAAACCATCTTTTTTGAAATGAAGCTAGCATGAAATTTTTACCTTAGGCATAATTTTTCCCTTTTCTTGATTTTTCTTCATAGTGATGAAAAGTGAAAACCAAGTTGAAGGTGAAACTGATTAGATGAAAAAGTAGCTACACTTGATTATATGATGGTCACTCACTCACTTGATATCTTTTTGCAATAATTGTTTCAAGTTGAAATATTGAAGCAGCTGGAATTGCAATAAATATGATAGGAGAATTCAGAGTTAACCATTTTCGTATGCTAGGATACTACCTTTTGAGGAGTTGTATATTTTCAATACCCTACGTTTTAAGCTCTAACTATTTTTGAAGAATATTCTTACCGAATCATTGAATTTAAGGTTGGAATGAATATTAATCTCAGATTTACCGTTTCACTTGTACACTATAATTCTATTTTCTCATTATTTATTATTATTATAAATATTATTTATTATTATTTTTATTATAAATATTGTCATTATCATCATAATTATTTTACTCTTTATATGTTTTAACTAGAATTATTTTTAGATAATTTTTTATTGGTGTTAGTATTATTATTCTTATGATCATATTATTATTAACAATTTTTCTTATTCTTGTTAGTATTATTACTAATAAATAATATTTTCTTATTGTAGGAGATAAAATTTCATAATATAAATAACTTTTACTATAGGAGATAAAATTATTTTATATTTTGTCTTTTAACTCTTTTTATCAATTAGGTTCATTTAACTACTTGAACTTTTTTGGACTCACAAACCTCCTTATATTCCTCCTTGGTCAACTTTCCTAGCGGATGACCTTCTCCGTACACATACAAAACGTGATTACGACGTCTGCATTCAACGCTCAAAATCCATTGACCATCACAGCTCTCTCTACCACGTAATAAGAAACTATACTACATCTTCTATGTCGTGGTCAATTTTTTCAAGGATGTATGTCTTTGCATATAATTTCCTCCTAAATCACATTTCAATTTTCAAAAGGTTCTGGGTTCGAATAGCCTAGTGAAAAAAGGTTATCGCTAGTGACCAGAAGGTCATGGGTTCGAATCTCACATCATCACTAATTTACAAAAAAAATCACATATCAATTTCACATATCCCAATCTATTTCCCGTTTTATTCCTGGGGTCTACAACTGAAAGAGTAGTATGTAGCCGGGCAGCTATTTTCACGAACTGTTGTTTCATGATTGGCTCGACTTGGGAATACATACAACTGCTAAACTCTTCAGTTAAATCTGGATATTCTATATCGACCTAAAATAAATAAAGTTCGAATGTTATTTGAATAAAAGTTGTAATAAAGTTCAAAGCTAGATATTATTATTAAGATTATTGTTATTATTAAGATTATTATTATTATTATTATTATTATTATTATTATTATTATTATTATAAAATTTACACATTTTTGGAATCCAACCAGTAGTATCCATATTGGATGTACACAAAATCGCCACAAAAAAGTTCACTATTTTGAAATCCAACTGGTATCTAAATTGGATTTACATCTAAATGCTAAATTCATAGGTTGGTTACGTAATATGAGATTTTCAACATGCAAAAATTGGGAATCAAATATGAACATACTTATATACGAACATAAATTCGAGCATAATCATTTTACAAATTACTAACATATTAATCATACAATTTACAAACATAGTAACATAACAACATACTTACATATGAAAATTACAAAAATACCAGTATACTATCATAATAATAACATTGTAAGAAATATTCAAGTAAAAGCTACTTACGAAATTATCTTGGGACGAAGATATTATCGAAAGATGTCTACTATTACGTGCTAATATAGTCAACGAATGAATAATGAGAGAAAATTGTTGAAATGGTCCCCGATAGTATGACCGAGTTGCACTTTGGTCCCCAGTAATTACACGGTTGCACGTTAGTCCCCGAAAGTGGTAAAAAAGTTGCACTTTAGTCTCCACGTCAAGTTTTCCGTTAACATTTCAGGTTTAGGCGTTAAAATTGGGGTAAAAATATAATTTTTAAGACTTAAAGTTAATTTTTTGCCCCCATTGATGCCAAAACGAAACTCCACAACCCTAATTGAGGTGAGGAAGAAAGGGAGTTTTGGTAGAAGGGTTGTGGAATTTCATTTTGGCTCCACTTGGGGCAAAAAAATCAATTTTATAAGTCTTAAAAAATATATTTTTCCCCCAATTTTAACGCCTAAACCTGAAGTATTAACCGAAAACTTGACGTGGGGACTAAAGTGCAACTTTTTGGTCACTTTTGGGGACTAACGTGCAACCGTGTAACTATTGGGGACCAAAGTGCAATTCGGTCATACTATCAGGGACCATTTCAGCAATTTTCATTAATGTTAATAATTGCCATTAATACTATATAGTCAATGGTCACTAATGCTAATAATTGATATCATAAGAACGCCGAACGGATGGGAAACATATTGAAACTGCTGTTGGTTTAATGGTCCGCTGGTTCGTTTACATATTGGATGTTCACTCCACATGTTCGTGTATAACTGTACATACTGAATGTTAATTCCACTGGTTTGAACATCCAATATGTAAACGATCCAATAAAATACTGAAAGTTCTGGTTTGACCAGTGAGCTAATCATTCAATAAAATATTCAATACATGAAATCCAGATTCAATATACTATTGAATCTTGATTACGTTTCGTAAGGTAATTGATCATCAATTATTCAATATGCTTATTTTGATATGGAAGTATATAGTAATTTGTAAAACGTAACAATAATTTGTATTGACTCGTGATAATAAACTTATAAATTTGAAATTTTAAAAGAATCATTGATTAATAACCCAACCAATAAAATACACATTGTCTTTACAAGTGAATATCAACTTGATTGGCACAATTAATTATCCAATGTAAATCTCACTTATTTGGTCTTTTAATTTCAAAAAGAATATAGTTCGAGCAGAATCACATTCCCCTTCTCCACACTTACAAATTCATCCACTCTACCCTCAAAGTCTCAAACTTCTACTTCCTCTCAAGCATAAAAAAATTTATCTAAAATAATTATCTATTAAAACATCAAAAATGGTAAAAAAAAATTACAATGATAATAATATTTATAATAATACTCCCTCCTTCCCATTTTCTTAATCATATTTGACTTTTTAAGATATTCGAGACACCACTTAAAACCAGTGGCGGATACAGGAGGTAGTCCTTGTATGCACAGGACCACCCAAAAAATTTGATATTATCTGAAGACCTTCATCTATTGAACAAATGTTTAGCTGTCCTAATTGGTAAAGTGCATACAACATCCTATAGTTGGACAAGGTTTAATTCTCAGGGATTACTTTTCCACTTGGCCATTTTGCCATTTTCTCAACTGTAGCACAATCAATTTCATGTGGATGACAAGGTTTGATTTTGAGTGATTGCTTATTAATATTACACAATTTTAAACCTCATAGAATTACATAATTTTTTGAAGTGGACCTTTCTTTCATTTAACGGCACTCGATTTAAGATATAACACAATCAATCTAATAGTTTTGTTAATGATTTTCATAATACTTTTTTTTATCGGGTATGTCGTGTCAAAGCAATTAATATGAATAGGTAATAGCAAGGCATAGATAGAAAGTGGAGATGGCAAAGGTTAATTAGTACAAAAAAGGGCGCTTCAATTTTGACTAGAGAACACATAACGACGCCCTCAAACAAGGCGCCCTTTAAATTAACTTTTATTTTATTTATTTCATATACATGAAAGAAGTGTAGAAATTTGATGTTTCTATAGTATTCTTATGCGAACTCCAGTTTACTTCGAATCACATTTCTTGCTTTTGCACTTGTTATATTCGATAATATTTTTCGCCCTTCTAGAAATTTGTTTCTTATCAACTATTATAAATTAATGGTCAAAATTTTTGAATTTTGACTACAAAAATTGAATGTAGAATAAGAAATTAGGAAGGAGGGAGTACTAAATAATGAAAATAATAATAATAAATAAAATTTATGATAATAATATTTAAAATAAAAAAAATAATAAAAAAATTGAATTGTGGTTTACAACCGAACCAATGAATCTGAGGTTGGGTATTCTTTCCAACCTTGAATTCACTGGTTTGGTAAGGGTATTTTTGGAAAAACTTTAGGCCTTGGAAATATTATTTTCCGTTGATGCTATATTTGTATTATGTACTTTTGGAGAACCCATACGGGGAGAGGGATAATTTTTCGATTTACCTAGTTGGGATGATGGAGATAAATGTAGTATGTGAGGACGTTAAGTTCGGGGTAAAATATTAATTGTATATCGTAATTAAACACTATTCTAGTGTGTATATGGTTGCCCGTTATAAAATGATGTTTAGAAATTTAAATGTTATTCACGATTTTGATTTTTAGGCTTGAGATGTTAATAATCACGTTCTACTTTATCATTTTTATATATCTTTCTAAAATAAAGTGCATGATAAGATTGAAAAATGAAATAGAGTAATTAATATTTAGAGTGTAAAAGTCAAAATTCAGTGTTTATATGTAATTATTTTGATTGGTTTTAAAATAATTACTATTGATATGTCAATGTAAGTCAAATGAAAAAAACATAATGAAAAGAAGTATCATTCACTAAAAACAATGTTCTTTAGTCAAACTGGGCGTGTTGAAGAGTTGACACTATTCGATTTTGAGCAAAATTAGAACCGAACCTATTTTGTAGGTTTTTTCAAAGACTGACCTAAATTATTTCGGTTTCGATGGGTTTTGGTTCGATTCTCGATTTTGGCGAGATTTTGGGTCTATCATTTTTTAGCTAATATAATTGTTTCCGGACGCGAACTTAAATTTGAAAGGTACAGATTTACATTAATTGTAACCCACAATTAAGTTCCAATAATGTATTTACTTTATGCAAGTTAATGAATTCCTTTTAAAATTAAATTTGAAATTTGCATTCACATTTTTCAATCAAACGATATGATTATCATTAAAAAAACAATAAGAGGTACAATCGAAATGGGCGTAAAAGCCAACAAAGGGTGGGGTAGCGAAAACATCCCAAATCCCATAGAGCACAGAACCCGAATAAACGAGCCCAAATAACCGAAAGCTAAAGGCCACAAAATGGCCACCTGAAAAGGCCACAAAACGTCCACCAGAAAAAGACCACCAACGGCCAACGAAAACGGCCACAAACGTCCAACAAAAGGAGAAGGAGATAACACTCAATCCCAAAGAAAAAATACCAACAAAAAACACAGACACCAAAACGATAAATCTACCAAGAGAAAACTACAAAACATCTGACCAAGTATTTCTGTAAAGGAAGTAACCAACGCCTGCCTCCAAGCCCCAAAAGCACTTCCCAAAAAATTGACAACCGATATAGTGGTTGAAGCCCGTTTATCATATAGATAGCCAGGTAGCTTGCACGTGCCAGATACAATCCATGCCGAGAAAATACCTTTCAGCTTGAAATAGACACCAAGGAATGACCGGATCCGAAATGTAATTTTCAAATGAAGAATATCGAAGGGAAAGATACAAAACAACCAAATAATGTTAGATTAATGATAAGAGTCTCTGAGGGTCCACTCTAAAACCAATTGGAAATAGAGGGAGTAGCCCAATATCTTATATACTGACCCGGGAGGACATCAACTTCGGATGTGGGATGTGCATCTTAACACTCCCCCTCACGTGTAACCTAACCATCGGCACCTTAAATATTACATATATAACATTGTATTGCATGTAAAGACGAGAAAGCTAGTTTGCGATAATGGAAGTATTATTGGAACTCCTGAAGAGCATCCAAAAGTAGTAAATTTATTGAAGAACAAATTTGCGTTGAAATATAATTGATAAGTTCCATTGAGCACCTTAAATGTTATAATATCATTAGATGTGGATAAATGCGCATTATTAATGCGAAGAGAAAATGCAAAAGAATTATTTGGTCCTGAAATACCATATAATATACTCCCTCCATCCCTATTTGATAGGGACGTTTGACTTTGCACAAAATTTAAGGAAATTTTGAATTTGTCTCTTACAAATAATTTTCCCTCCACTCAACTCTCTCACAATTAGTCAAAAAGAGAACCAATTATGGGATTTCTAAAAAAGGAAAACACCCCCATCAATTAGGGATGGAGGGAGTAAGTGATATTAAACAAGTGATTTGTTATGTTTGTCATACAAAATTCCAATTAAGCTATTGAGGCAGAGTACACATTTATCAACACAAAGGTTTAGAGGAATTTGAGTCAATCGAATAGCCTAGTAATAAATGCTCTTGCTAAAGACCAGAAGGTCTTGGCTTCGAGACTCACCTCATCGCTAATTTACAAAAAAAAGGTTTAGATGAATTTAAATGCACAATAGATATGCGATTGTTCCAGTAGAACATATTCAATTTATATAAAACTAGTTGTGGAGATGCATAATACTTATATGATATATGTTGAAAGATCACATACAAAGTGAATATTTGGTGCTGATATATTTCACTGAGTTTTATGAAACACTATATTAACAACATCACCTAAACACGCATAAATTTTAAATACACAAAGAAAATTGTGAATGCGTTTGATTGATAAATTTGATCCAGAAGATCATACTACTTGTGTTTTGTAATATGAAAATTGGTCCCGTTGACCTTGAGTGAGAAAATAATTTTGCAAGTATGACAAAACCGAATAAGGATGTATCAAATAGGATATAACAAAACATATATCATCAAAGTTCTTATTTATAGATAACGGATGTTACATCGATTTATGTGACAATTTGGAAGATGTTGTCACTAAATTACTCTTTACCTCAACGTTTGAAAGATTATCCAAGGTATGGGACTACTTCAACTAAATGATGTGGTCATGAGGGGGTTCGTACGCGTTGTACTCTTTTTCCTTTATCCAGGTTTTATCCCAAAACGAATTTTTCTATCAAGGTTTTTGTGAGGCAATATGCGTATACTGTATTATCATTTGAAAAATTAATTCCAATTACAATGTATGAGGATAATTCTGCCTGTATTGCATAATTAAGGGAAGGATATATCAAGGAGATAGAACAAAACACATTTCACCAAAAAAACTTTTTTACCCATAATCTCCAAAAGAATGGTGAAATTGATGTTCAACAAATCACTTCATGTCAGAACTTGGCAGATATTTTTACTAAGTCATTTCCTACTTCAACGTTCGAGAAATTATCAAAGGGCATGGGACTTCGTCGATTGAAGGATATGAAATGATGCATTCATAAGCGGGAGTTAAATACGCGTTGTACTCTTTTTCCTTGATATAGGTTTTGTCCCAAAAAGGTTTTCCTATCAAGGTTTTAATGAGGCAACATTGCATGCATATATTAGGGATAGTGCACTCTTTTTCCTTCACTAGGGTTTTTTCGGATAAGGTTTTTCCTAGTATGGTTTTAACAAAGCATATATTCTTGATTAATAGACATCCAACGGGGAGTGTTATAAATATTTATATTATGGATGTCTATTGGTATTTTGACTTAATGGCTCTGTAATACCCGGCCCAGAGTGGGCGATGTGATATATTTGATATGATTATATTGGTACTACTCATATCACCAAGATGCATCTTCTTTTCGGTAGCCCAACTAAGAAGAACTTCAAAGTTAAGCGTGCTTGACTTGGGGTAATTCTAGGATGGGTGACCCACTGGGAAGTGTCCCTGTGAGCACGTGAGTGAGGACAAAACGTGTTGGAAATACCCGTGGTGGTTTGTGAGGCCAGTCCATCAAATCAAATAACGTTCCGACCCGGTTCGGGGGCGGGGCGTTACAAATGGTATCAGAGCCGAGCCGTCCGGAATTGTGAGATGAGTCTCACACGGATGGTACGATTCTGGATGTGGATGTGGATTTGGATGTGGATCAACGTGGACGTTGATTGTTTAAGTGGGGGAGATTGTAATACCCGGCCCTGAGTGGGCGATGTGATATATTTGATATGATTTGATTGGTACTACTCATATCATCAAGATGCATCTTCTTTTCGGTAGCCCAACTCAGAAGAACTCCAAGGTTAAGCGTGCTTGACCTGGGGTAATTCTAGGATGGGTGACCCACTGGGAAGTGTCCCGGTGAGCACGTGAGTGAGGACAAAACGTGCTGAAAAGACCTGGTGATGGTTTGTGAGGCCAGTCCATCAAATCAAATAACGTTCCGACCCGGTTTCAGGGGCGGGGCGTTACAGGCTCATTAGTTCTTTAACCTTTCATGTACTAGAAAATGGCCTATAAATAGTTGTACTTCTCGTGTTATATGGACATATTATTGAAGAAAGCAATAAGAAAACCTTTTCTCCCTCTATTTTGTTTCATTCTCTGTATTGTACTCCCTCCATCCCTAAATGATTGTCACATTTTGACTTTTAGTGATCAACAAAATACGATTTAAAACGTAAATATCTATTATTCTACACCCGAAAAAATTATAAAAAG
The DNA here is from genome assembly GCA_003412495.2 of Echium plantagineum. Lineage (NCBI taxonomy): Eukaryota > Viridiplantae > Streptophyta > Magnoliopsida > Boraginales > Boraginaceae > Echium > Echium plantagineum. Next base: position 24,899,582 of record CM016563.1, on the reverse strand, counting down.
TTAATATTTCAAAAATATATATTGAGACGAATCTAACAAGGTCTTACAAGACTATATTATTTCTTATCGTTTAATAAAAAATTCATGATCAAATTTTATTGTGTTTGATCGACAAAAGTCAAAATGTGACAATCTTTTAGGGAGATAGAGTATTTTATTTATAACAATTACCAAAATCCAAAACGGAAAATCAAAAACATATTCGACCATCCGCCCGGGTAACATTTTACACACAGACACAGGACAGTGTTTGATTTGAGATGAAATTACTATTTTACCCTCAAATTAATTTTCTTATCAGCACTTCAAAACAATGTGGGGGCAAATTGGTATTTTTCCAAAATTTTACTATTTGGGTGTGTATAATGGATCAGCACCCACCCCCACCTCCACCCCATGCACCCACACGGCCACACCCCCATAGAAAGCACAACAGCCAGCAATAAGCTATTTTTGAGCATCAAAATTAGGACAAACCAAACTACAAACATGTCTTGCTCCTCACATTGCTTTTTCTCGACAACATATTTTTCATCAAACTCAAATCCAAACAACAAGCTAATTTTCTCCACCTCCTCTTCACAATCATTTCCAATTTCCAAGAAATTTTCTCTTCAGAATCATCAATCTTTATTCACTCAGAGGCTTAGTGCATATGAAATTCCAACCTCATCTAATTCCTCTGTGAGTTATTTATATACCCTTTAATCTATTTGTATTCTTGAATATAATTTCTCGCTATATCTATACAAGTTTGGATTATTTGAACGTTGTTGGTTGACTTTTCAAATTTTGAACTATATTTTTGTATGTGTTGTATTTCCAACCAACTCATGAGCATCACCTCCATTTTCGAAAAATCGGGTTCCACGTGCGAAAGTCCCACATTGAATATGTCAAAACATACTATTTTTACATATTTGTATGATATTTGGTGAAGAATATATCGTAGTATTATCAATTTTGAGTATAATTACTCACTACCTATGGAAAAGATTGGATTTTTGAATTTTGATTTTTTAGTTTTTCAATTGTGAACTCAAATATTTGTGTATGTGTTGTATTTTTTGGTTGTGCTATATGTAGTGAAATAGGTTAAAAGGTCTTTCCTCTCCATTGAAATCGACG
>CM016563.1:24830954-24893454 GCA_003412495.2 Echium plantagineum | reverse complement strand
CAACATGACTCCAAAGCTATAAACATCACTTTTTGTAGTAAGGTGTTGCAGCCGATAATACTCGGGGTCCATGTAACCAACCGTACCCGCGGCACGTAAGGAGAGGTGTGAGGTGTCGTCCATCGGCCCCGCTAACGATAGCCCAAAATCTGACACCTTAGCGGCCCACGTGGAGTCGAGTAAGATGTTTGATGACTTGATGTCGCGGTGAATGATGGTAGGAACTGCGTATTCATGGAGGTACTCGATTCCTCTAGCGGCATCAAGTGCTACTTTGATCCGGGCAGGCCATGACATTAGAGGTGAACTTTCAAGTTCATGAAGATGATCATGGAGAGTTCCATTATTCATGTACTCGTAAACCAACACAAGTTCGTCAGATTCATCACAGTACCCAATCAACCTAACAAGGTTCTTGTGATGCAGACGAGACAAACATTCTAGCTCCGACAAGAAGGCGCTATCTGTGTCCTCTTGGCCACGCTTTGTCCCGCCTACATACGACGAGGAAGTGGTTGTTTCTGCTCGTTTTATCGCCACTTCTCGGCCATCCACCAATTTACCATGAAAGACATAACCAAAACTCCCAGAGCCAATCTTGTTCTCTTCAGAAAAGTCATCAGTGGCTTTGATCAAAGTTTCTAAAGAAAAATCTTCCAATTTACCCTTGCAACCCATACTAGTCAACTGGCTGAGGCGTTTTTCCAAGACCGGTGTGGGGCGCCCGGTTCGAGGCATCCCGGCCTCATCTAGATACCCGGAATCATGTATCTGAGAACCCCTGATTTTAAAATACCGCGAAAAGAATAAAACAATGGCTATTACCAATGATACTGATCCTACACATCCTACTACAAAAAATGCAACTATTTTTCCACTCCAACTACTATTTTCTTCCACTGTAGATGGAGATGATGAAGGTGGAAATTCATCTGAATCTCGAAAACAAGGGTTACATATCATTTGACCTCCCTCACAAAGCCGAGCTGAAGTAGGCAAAATTCCACAGGGGCATTCATTTCTACATGGTCCTGGAATTACACCGTCGAAAATTGGGACATTTGGATCCAACTTGTCATCCCCCCAACAATATAAAGCCAAATCCGATGTTCTTATGCCACAGAAAACACCTCCCTTCGATTCTAGGGCAAGAAAAGACGTCTCACGCAATGATTCTGGAGTACTGAAAGTGCCACTTTCTCCCCAGCAGACCACTGTTCCATTAGAATTTCTCAATGCACAACCAATTTGATCACCAAGAGTTAATGCTCGGAAATCCCCTGACGGAGTTTCTCCTACGTTATCTCCCCAGCACACTAAGGTATAATTGGTGGAAATGGCGCATGCCTGTTGGGAACCAGCAGCCACCACGCTGTAGTTCCCACCAGGCACACGCCCAGTAACATTTGTATTCATGCCTAGACATTGGATTTGACGAGAGTTTGTTATTCCGCATACAAAATCTCCCCCCACTGAAACGCTTGCAGTGATCAAACTGGTGTGACTGGAATCAAATTCTGGCCATTGCCAACACTGTAAGCGATTAGTGCTGTTGACAATACCGCATATATGGGAATTTCCCGCGTCCAATTCTTTGAGAACTGGACCACGGTAAATTCTCTTATATGCGGTATTTGTATTATTGTTAGGGAATCTCCAACAACTCATTATGGAAACTGAGGAAGACGCGAATGTTGACACAGGACATATAAAACTAGCTCCACCTACAATTCCAGATGACGATTGGACGTTTGACATCGTTGGAACCTGAATTTCAGGAGGGAAACCTGAACAATTGATATATGGTTGCCTGTTAGTAGTAGAGCTTATAAGTGCACATATTATTGTTTGGTTATTGGTATTGGATACTGAAATGGTGGAAAGTGAATGAACATATTGAAATGAAGAAAACAGAAATATTAGGATTATTGTCAAAGAAAAAGAATACGAAAGTTTTACAAGAAAAATATCCATATCACTATATCAACATTGATTCAAGAACAATGGGAAAACTGAAAGAGAGAATGCTTCTGAAGATTGATTTGTAGAACAAGAAAGTTTTAACTTCCAAGTAGTTCTATTGAAAGTTGACAAAATTGAGAAAAATCAAAGGGAGACTTTAACTTATTAGTCGTAAGGACCAAGTCCGAAGAGGACTGGAAGATCGGGGTGGGGTGTGAGGAAAGAAGGAAATTTGTCCAATTATGATGTTGAAATTTGCTTATATTCTATGAAATGAACTTGTGAACCAATTGGAACTCTTAAGTTGACTGACAAAAATACTAGTTCCAAAGTTTATAGATAATTTATCAATGATGTAGGTCTGTTTACATTTAACAATACTCAATTATACCTCCAAGTGGTTGATCGGAATGGAATTGAGTGTGACGGGTTTGGTTGGTTGCCGAAGGGCTATGTGATCTGGTCAATTGCGGCTTTTTCTTTCGATAGCCGGCCAAATGACTACAGGATCATCAGTCACTCTACCTCAAGTCACCATTTCGAACAGTATACACAAGGTTTTTCCATAACAGCTTCTTCTACCTATAGCCTTATATCGTCAGATTCTAGTATATGGATCCTCTAGCCTTCTTTTTTGCCTCCCATTTACAGGGAAGGTAGATAATATTTTTTCGATAAAAGTGGTTGATTGAGAAAGATTAATCATTGAATCTAAATTTTGTAAGAGAATTTGTACCATGGATAGACTATGGTTTGTTCACTTCTACACTGCTCACCATGTAAAATATTTCAATTCCATTATGACAATAGTAAACAGAAACTCGAAGGATACAACCAGGAAGGATCAAAAGTGAAGTAAGTCATTATGATTCCACGAGAGGACGTATATAGTTAAATCACAACATCCTACTATGAAGTAACAGGTTGAGTAATGCTTCACAAATGATGAACTAGGAAAATGTCAAAGAAGTATGCTAATGGTATCTAATGTGTAAGGACTTTGAAAATTAGACACCAAGAAATGCAACCAGAAATCAAAATAGATATTATAAGGCTGTTAAATGGGGGGGGGGGGGGGGGGGGGGGGGGGGGGGGGTAGACCATCTAGAAGTGACTAATTATTGCTTATACTAAGTTGACCAACACTAACAAATTTTCCTTATACTAGTACAACCCCTTTGAGGGGGCAAACTAGTTCTCCATAAGTTGCTTCAAAAAATTATACTTCAACTTATTTTCAAATCTATGTACACATGTCAACCTTCTCTATAGTGCCTGTGGACTCGAGACTAGTAGTGGTCAGCATCAATGAGCATCTTGACCACTTGTAACATACTAAGCCCCAAACTAGACTCACTTCTAAGATGGTGTTTGCCTTCTGTTCTTTTAAACTGATCACAGCTGAAGTACTGTAAAAAGATCTTAATTTCACGTCGCCTTCCTAACTCCCTCTTTTATCCAAGATTGACAAACTAATCCCGAGGTGCTAATTCGAGTTTTGTACATCTAAGAACAATGCTTTAAACTAAAATGAAGATTAAAGAGAAATCTTCTGAGAGAAGTTTTGTAATGGCCAAAATTTACAGTATTATATGAACTTCAAGGTCCAATTTGCAAAGGTAAAACTAAAAGACAGCATTACATAAATACTCACTTTCACAATAAAGAGCAGTAACTTCTTTCAGCTCTTGCTATAGGCAGGACAACGCTAATAAATCATCAGACACGTGAAGGGATAAAATCTACTTCCGCTGCTAAATAAAAATTCAAGCGCTCTGGCAACTTGAAATGAAGAAAGGGTAACGGGAAGTCAGGAACCTTGAACTTTGGGAGGTAATCAAGGTGAACCTGTCACCCCTGGGAAGAGTTCCGATATTTTGTTGAAAACATCCATTACCTGCCAAGGAAGAGAGTAAATTAGCAATCAGCTGTAAAATGAACAGAAGAATAATGACTCTAGGAGATAATTATTTCGCAGGGAAGATGATTGTCATCAAAGCATCGAAGGGTTGCATGTCTCAGGGGTAGGACCAAAAAAAACATACTCAAATAGTGTCCACGAAAAAGCCAATATGTCCAGCACTACGGACGTGATAATCCCAAAGCAAATTTTATGTAATATATAATTTTATATATTGGACCACAGCCCACGATGAACCCAAAACAAGAATCAGCGTCCACAATGGACTCCCAACATTTTTTTTCTATTATATTCTTTAACTTTTACATACCCCTCCCCCCCTCCTCCCATGACAGATGCCAATTATTGTTATCGTTAGGTTTATATCAACTCAGGTGTCTTAATGACAAAAAAGACACAATTTTGACATGCACATATGGCCACACCTAGTGAATATCATCCCTATTGACATTAATATATAACTAGTGAATGAGGCTATTAACAAATCGTCCTTCAGATAATGTATCATCTTACCTCCTTGTCATTTTGATACTTGGCAATGCTCAAAGGATTCTGGGAGCACTGAAAATGATAATGAATCAGACTACCATTATACATAAATCTAAGTAAGCTGTTTTTTTTAAATCTATTTAATTTAAGATAATAAATTTATCAAATTACGGAAATAAGGGGGAGGGGATTGCAAGAAGAACAAACACATACATCCATTATCGCTGCTTGAACTCTTGGATTTTGAAATGCCATGGCAACATCTGGATTCGCCATAATCTTTGAAATGACTTCCTCAGGTGTAAGTCCTATCTGGTCTGCAAGGCACGAGATTGTATAATAATCAAACTAAAGCCAACAGGAAGACAGCAGGTGAAAAGAATAATAAAGGTCATGTTTCAACATCTTAATGGACTGATAATGGTAAGATGGAGGGAAGGAGCTGCGGACTTCAGATAGCAGCAGAAAATACAATTATATTGTGCAATAGGATGTAACTCAACCTATTCCCTTTTGTTAAATCACTCGCAAGACTTGTATGTATAATATCTTACTGGGTTTGTGGATTATACTCCCTCTATCCCTTTTCAAAAAGATGGAGGGAAAAACAAGTTCGTGAGACAAATTTAAATTCACCTAGACTACTGTGCAAAAGTAAGTATACGTTACAGCTTTTTTGTAAGCTTGTATAAGAAGAAAGAGTCGAGGCTTTCCCACAATATGGTAGCTAATGAGCTACCCAGCAAAGGCTGATCCAATCACCAACATCGTAAACAGTTTATGTTGTCAAGCAGTAGCACCTTCATGGCTCTATCTTTGAAAAATGTTAACTAGCCAAAGGGTTTTTGCTACAGAGTATTGAGGTTCAATATTGGTTGTTGAAGTTACTCAAAGCAAAGATGTATATATATTTGGAAATAGTTAAACCTTCAGACTAGTCTTGCAAGGAAGCTCAATTATATGGGTCTCCACTTATTATCGTATTAGCCCAAAGGTTTAACCTGGTTTTTTGCTTGTCTTCAATCCTTTTATCTCATAATTGAGCTACATGTTTAACAAAAACTGGAGGCATCTGTGGAAACTGTCTAACACATATAGCATCTAAGCAAACAGAAAAATGCTGGGGTTCAAGTAATATAAATTACCAAACTGTTGTTTAACGTCAGGACTGTCCAAGTTGAAATTCTTTAGAGTATCCATCATACGGTTGTCCCATTCAGGGCTTCCCCCCATGTTGTTTCTGGAAGAGAACAGATAGTGTCAGCATTGGAGCTTTTCCATAATAGATTTGTTACTCTCTTCTCTGGTCTAAGATATACAGTTGTATTCCTAACTTGCAAACGCCAAGTACTTCTATTTGTTATTCACCTCTTACTAGTAACAGCAGAAACCACACCACAAAAATTTAGTAATTTAACAGTATTCTTCACTGGCTAGATGCAACTAATAGCACAAGAAGCAATAATAGTATAGACACATGTATATATACATATATGTTATAAAAGAAATGGAAAAAACATTGAGAAAGTAACAAAACTTCTTCACATTCATTAACATACCAAATTACCAACATAACTGTCTAAGTGCCAAAATAAATTAAACCTATTGTTTTACAACTGCAGAAATTTGATCATAGGAAATGTGAAAATGATAACTGATTCTTGACAATGAAAATTTGAACTCCAGATGTATTATTACAACTACATAAGCCCAAATAATTACAGCATACGCATACAGACACAAAGCTCTCAGTGGCACTTACAACATATCTTGCAACTGTTGACGGTATTGTGGATTCTGTAGCATCCCTGTCAGAAAATTCAAATTAATCAATGAGTAGATGTACAACTTTGTCAGTTACAACTTGGGACTTCTAGGATCATTGAAATTAAATGCCTAATCTAAAATGTGAAAGATTTAAACATCAAATGCAGGATGCATTTTAAAGGAACGGACTACTGCACTTAGTGAGAGATAGAGAAGGAAAACAGTGAAATTCTTTTAGCAAAAAATCCATAACTAGCTAATGATATGCCGCCTGATGTAAATGGATCAAAGCTGTCCTTCATTGCACTGATTACAATGTGCTAAATTGTTGGTACAGGATAAGGACTCACACTTAAAAGTAGTTGGATTCCTCATCTCCTCTGGTAAGTAGCTGCAAGCAGATAGCACGCCATTGAGTTGTTAAAATATATTGAAATTTTAACAATAGAACGCTTGAAATGATAATAATTCTTCAACTATTGGAGAAATCATAAAAAACAGTCTTCAGTTGTGTGTTGAGATACGTTAAATTAATATTGCCTACAGCCAAAGAGATGAAAAATAGAAAAAACACATTTTCCTCTTGATGACGTTAGTTGATAAACAAAGGTTTATGTATAGTTTCAGTTAAATTGAATAATTCCACAGCAAGGCTTATAGAGATAGATTATGGGTAGTGGTTGAAGATTCTGTAGCTTTTTAGTAAAGAGTAAATGCCAAGTTAGACCTTCGCCAAAGGAGTACATCCATATGTGAAAAACAATCAAATAAGACAGTCGAAAGATCAGGTTTGCCATATACATTAAACTGTTCTGTTGTTCAGCCACTACCCATAATCTATCTCTATAAGCCTTGTGGAATTATTCAATTTACCATATAAGGTAGCAGTAGTTAGGAAAAATGTTAGCGAGATGAGGAGTTAGCAACGGAGAGAATTACTCAGGTGATGAATATATTGAGCGAACGTATTAAACTTGATTCCACTTGTGCAGGGGTGACCAACAGCAGCATGCATAAAGATGTATATGAGAACTTGCAGATGGAGATCTTAGTTTTAGACTGATCAATAAAAGGCTGGAAGGGAACTATCAGGAAGATATGGAACAAATAAGTTTGACAGCAAGGACCCATTACAAAGCTTAATGGCGATGTCACATCTATAGCCGAATCCACATAGTGGAAAACAGGTTTGTGTAGTTAAAGCTAAAAACTGACAATTTTTGCACGATCCACAAATAACTATTTTAAGTGCAGAAGATCACCGACATAATTTGCAGTTTATGTCCTTTGAGTTAGGAAATGGAGAGTCCAAACTCACACATTTTAATAGTCATTGCTGATTTTGAATATATTTATAACTTAAAGAAGAGGTGAAGGAACTAAACTAGAACACAATAAGTTGTTAGAATCAAGTGATTACGCTTGTTCTTCCCAGCAGCACGCAATAATAATCATTTGAAACCTTCGAACATTTTATATCATAGGGGATTGGGAGATGATGGTTTCAGATTATAGACATCTCGAAGTTGTATCAGCTAATCTGAATGAGGATGAGATGTCATACAGCAGTAACTGGATATCTCAAGTAACAGTATATGAGGTACGACTCTTAAAACTTGTAAACCTTTACTTACTAACAGTTACCTTTAGAAGCACGTGTAAAGCTAAAAGTATAAATATACTTCGAAATTATATCAATGAGCTGGAAGTGTACAATATGAAGGAAGATTAACGATTATATGAATACACAAAGCGATCTTACGGATAAACCATTTTCTGCACTGTTGGATCTTCCATCATTTTCTCTAAAGCTTCCACACTCATGAAAGATCCAGGTCCTGTCCAGTGAAAAACATCCAAGCTTTATAAAAGTTGCAGAGGTGTCATAGACCAACACAGGAAAGCGTTTGTTTATTCACAATAATTTCAGATGTAATCGACGAACACTGACAACATTTTAGAGTCGGGAATGTCTAAAATTGCAATTCTGCCTTAAAAATAAACAAGCCCAACACATATAAGAACTTTATAGCAGCTTGTTATCAAACGCACCAAACAAATTAACTTGGCAGAAGAGGGAGGGAAGTATGCACACATTCTTGATGGACATATCTCTAAGAACATTTCTAATGTAGAACAATTTCAATCAAGCCCAATAGGAACAGGGTATTCCCTTACCAGTCAAACCAGAAAATGATTTTGCTTCAATGGAAATACATGCACTAGTGACCAGGTCAAATGAAATGGCAATTCAAAATTCAGATGCTGCTTGGCTTAGCCGTTTGGCTGAGATTACAATAATCTCCCATTGAACAACATCAATTCCAAACTGACAATTATCATGATTCAAACAAATATATTTATCACTTAGAGCTCAAAACTGCAGGAAGACTTTATACTGATCAGTAGAATATGAATTTATATGCTAATGATGCACTCAAATATGGTTACCAATTGATAAACTTCAAGACGACGAGAAACAACAAAGGTTAATTGTTCATCTAACCTGTAGATGAAGCTTGAGAAGTTCCAGTCTCCTCCCTTCTGGCTGATCCATTTTGAGACACCTAAATTTGATTGAAGTTCATGAATCAATCTCCTTTAAAATTACATCATGGCCGCATAAGTACAAACAGAAATTTCGGAAGGTAAAACTCACTGGCTCGGCAAACTTAGGAGCCTTCAATGAATCAGTCCTCATTGATTCTTCATAGCGTTCAAAATCACTATTTTTTACTGTTTCTTCAGGAGAAACGTCTACGAAAGCTGAAAATTAAGTACGCATTACAAACTTCACAATATAGAAATACATATCCCCTTCATTTCCCATTTACATATCGCGTTTACTATCAAGGAATACTTCGACCATATATGGATCAATAATTGACAAAGTTTTGAGTTTATATTGTAAATTATGTGACTGAATACAACATTCTGAGTATTGTGATATTCAAGTTTTGATATTTCCAAAAACAATCTACATTAGATCAATTTAAGGTCCAAAATGCATCTTTATATTGACTACCAAGCCTCGCCATAAAATTTGATAGAGGGAGAATATGGTGGTGAAGAACTATGGTAGTAGTCCAGTTTTTCAGTTTACCAGCTTTACTAAAATAAACAATAACAAAATGCTTTCTAGGAAGAGCACTTGCCATCAATTATCTTGAAATAGTCCCTCGATTTTTTTCTTATCTTGCTTATATCATTCCAAGGACTCTTTTTGTAATTCAGTGCAATTCTAGATTTGCTATGTTCAATTTAACATAAGTAAACATAATTTTTTTATTCATCACTATTCTTTTGCCATCATTAGCTGTTAAAGAAGGAAAGTTCTACAGGAGAAATAAAAAAGAGAATATATATTGACATAGAATATATTTCGGGGGTTTAAAGTTCTCATATATGAGGAGTTTGAGCTAATTGTCTAAAACATTTGAGTACTTTGAGATAGGAATTAGGATGTAAAATCTGATTTTCTTAGCTTTCGTATCTTCAGGAATGGCAGCCTCTTAATATAAGATAAAGTGGAAGCTATTGAAATACCGACATTACAGTAAAATGGAATTTGAGCAAAAAGTAGGTCAGTGTTGTTAGAACTTTTAGGATTCCAGTGACTATAAGATGTAGAAATAGAAAAAAATTATCACTCACCAAATTTCTTTGGGGCCTTCTCAGCATCATCTTTATCTTTAACATCTGCTGTTGCATGCTCCTCCACTTCAGTCGCTGCTACTGCAGCTTCCTCCACTTCAGTTGCAGGTACATCAACAGTCACGGGTCGAGATGCAACTGAAGTTCCTTGAGATGTATAAGAAGGTGCTTGTGTCGCAGCAGGTGGCGGTGGGAAGGGGAATGGTGAACCAGCATTAGCAAATGGGTTATTCTGAGAAGGTGGTGGTGGGAAGGGGAATGGTGAACCAGGTGCGAAACCAACATTATTGGATTGGTTATTTTGGGTGCTCATTGGTCCCATCATTGTCTTAAAAGCTTGCTGCATGGCATATTTCTGAAATAATGGAGAAATATTAGCGTTCCAGGTTTTTGGAGAAGTACCATTCTCTTTTCCGCTAACTGCTTTAATCACTTCTATAGGGTTATGTTTCTGTTCCTATGCATGTCTTCTTTTATTTTCCAAATAAAATCATGCATAGCAAATATAAGTAGACACCATTAAGACAATAAATTTCATGGTGGCGATGGTCCAAATGTAAAGTTAACTACATTAAGCTGCAACATATAACGGTACTTGAGAACATCGAATGACCTATTGATTAGGAGGTCTTCCAAGGACTTAGAGGTCCTGGGTTCGATTTTCATTGTAAGGGGGTGGTGGGTGGGGTTTTTTATATATAAAAAAAAAAGCTGCAACATATAACAACTTATAAGTGCACACCCTATAATTACATACACAAACAGTAAACTGTCCAAAAGACTAGTGGATTAGAATGAGATATATGCAATCAGCAATAGTCAGTGTGTACACCTTAGCAACTATTCTACAGCTGCAAATGAATTTAGTAAATCTTCCTCATTCATGTAAAAATTAAAAGACTGCATTATGGAACCAGAAGTAGGAAGAAATTACCTTTAGGCTTGATGCAACCTGCAAATGATTGAACACATATTTTTAGAACATATATATCAAATTTAAAGGATCCACAAAATCGCAGTATTGAGAGAACTGCATAAAGGCATAGAATAAAAAATATTTTCATTACCCAAGAAAAGACGGCTGAAAGTCCAACACCAACTCCAACCCAAAAAAGGGGAGAACCTCTGTTTGAATGAAAGCATGAACAAAATGAGAACAGCACGATATGATATTATTATTTGGAACTTTCAAATGGAACAAGGAACAATATTCAGTCAGTTGGAAACTCAAATAAATGCACCAGTTGCAGGGAGGAACAAAACAAATATAAAATGCAAACAATGTTATTACACGTTAGAAGATGATTGTGGCACCGAGAGCTGTGGATTAACACCAACTGCAGATGATGTTTCTTGGCTACGTGAAGAGAAAATACTTGCAAAAGCTTCACGCCGTTCCCTACCTACCACTGACAGGCACATAAGTGAAGTGTTATTATAAGAAGCAGAAAGTTTAGCAAAAAACAGTAAGTAAATAAACCAAAATACGCTAACAAACATTACTTCGATTCAAATCAAAATTCATATGTTCAAAGTACACTATAATAAAAATGCTAGCGTGCGATATATTTCTCGTCAAATATGATACAACCTATATAAAGTATTCGAGTTCAAAGTTAAAAATAGTCAACTATCAAAACCTGAAACTAACAATCCTACACTCCACTCTTTTGGTATTCTTCATCCATTTTTATTATACTAGAAGTAAAATGACATTATATCTCGTTTCCAATGCAAAAATCATTAGCCAATTAAACTTCACATATAGCATAACCATAAAGATAATTAAATCAACACCACCTAACCCCCCCCCCCCCCCGCCCCACCCCACCCCACCCCAAAGAAAATCAACAAATTACAGTATTATTCCAACTTAACTACAGCTAAAAGTGCAAAAACAACACCAAAAACAAATACAAAAATAACTTTAAAACATAAAATTACCAATCTTGGTAGTAGCTTGAGGGCTTTGAGAACAAGAAGCAGCCAAAACAGGTGAAAAACATCCTCTGTTTCTGCTCAAATTAGCGGATTTTCTAGGAAAACGATGAAAGGGTTTGAAAAAGATTGGATTTTTAGGAGTTGGAAATATTCCAACTACCGTTTTGGGTGATGAAGAAGACACTAAGCTAAGATTCTCCATTGAAAAAAAAACCTTTTTTCTGATTAGGTAGAAGAACCTCTGTATTACCCTCGAAAGGTTTATTATACAATTATTTTTTTCAGAGGCTAAACAAGAAAGAATCAAATTTTCTGATGCTTTATCAGCTTTGTAATTTGTAAATAAATTTAGGTCTTTATTTTGTTTTTTCATTCATTTTTTCGTTTATTTTATATACTCCCACCATTTAAATTTAATAAATTTCAAAGACTTTCGAGATACAATTTCAATTCTTAATTATTTTATATATATATTATAAAAATTATAAAAACAAATATTATGAAACTATTTTTAGAAGAAATTCAATAATATCAATTTTATATTTTTCAAATGAGTAAATAAAAATTAATTTGTGAGTAAAATTAGATACGAACTCCCAAAAATATATATTTAAAAAAAGTGAGGGAATGAATTAATCGGATAACCTAGTGGAAAAGTTCTTGCTAGTGACCAGAAGGTTTTGGGTTCGATACTCACCTCATCGCTAATTTACTGGAAAAAAAGTGAGGGAGTATCATTAATGGAAATAAATCTTGACTCCATAATGCATTTAGTGTGAAATCGTATGTTAGTGTATTAATTGTTTGTTTTTTGTTTTTTAAAATAAAAAGTAGCAATTTAATCAAATGAAAACGGGTAATGCTAAATACGGTACATTTATATACAGTACTACATATTAATTTATTAAAATACCCTTTTAAATTGATGAGAACAAAACTTTCAATTTCATTTATCAAATTTCCTCTCTCTCTAAATTTTAATCTATTAAAAAACCTCTCTAGAACACCAACCATATTCTAAATCTGGAATGGGTAACTCAAAGCTCAAACAATCATCTTCTACTCATCAACCACCACAATATCATGCGGGTATAAGTATCAGGCGTATTTTATACTTCGATACTTCAATAGTGGATTTGATTCAAATCAAAAGTTTGTGTCTGCTAAAGCTATACATTTTGTTAATTTTGACTTTCGATTTTCAAACTAACAATCTTTCTTGTATGGAGGGATTATTTGATGTTATTTCTGCTAATAAAGATATGATCTTTTTGCTCTCTCCTTTATTTTTATTTATTTATTTATTTTGTTATTGGTTTGTGTTCATTTGTTGTTATAATCATATTTGATTAATTAGTACTTGTTGTCTTCAATTAGTTAAAGATTTAATGAATACAAACATTTTTGTTTGAATATGAACACATAACATATTGATTATGTGAAAAAAGTTGAACTTTGTCCGTTTCTGGAATGTGCCCATTACTTAGTTGTAAATTGTATATGGATTTACCTTTAATTGGGAGATTTTATGATAAAGCTCTTGTCGTGTTCATGAAGCAATCATCATCTACTCATTAATGGAATTGGTGATCAACGAGAAGAAGTTAACAGTTTTATATAATTTTTGTAGAGACAAAAAAGAAACACACACTTCTAGAGAGGGAGTGATAAATTGCAAATGAATTGAAATTTTTTGATACTAAAATTTTGTAAGGGCAAATTTGGGAATAAGAGTTGGGGTATTGTATATAGGTATCGTATATAGCATTTGCGAATGAAAACTACATAAATGATAAGGGTGCCATTTTAATCATTTTTTCCAACAACAATAATTATTATAAAATAATCAAACAATAATACAAACGTTGGAAATGACACCAGTGAGCACGAATCTTGGATATGACACATTCTGTGATACAGTGAATCTTTACACATATCAGTACAATAGCTGGGAAATTTTCTTTTGATCCGGGAATAGAATGGTATTCTCAAAATAGCCAAAGGAGGATGCTCAAGAGGATGATTATCAGGTCTTGGATGGCTTTTGTCCCATTTCGGTTGCTGTTAAAGTGCTTATAGACATTGGGGTGCCACGTCTAAAGGAGAAAATGAAGATGATGAACATGACGACAAACAAAGGATAAGTTATGGAGTTATGTAACTCAGACTGGACTTTAATCATCTTACAAGCACTAAGCACTAGCGAAGAATGGAGGGTTTGGATGACTTATTCGTTTAATTCCAAGTGCAAAGGTGTTTCAGGGAATCGGTGTAAGTATGGTAACCCTTACTGGTTTTCTCATTTCACTTCAAATATTAATTCATATCGTGATCACTCTTGTGTCTCTGAATCGTATAAATTAGACGTTAGAATTTTGATGGATTTTTCCCTTATTAGATTTTCTTTTAAGGATTCCCTATATAGTCGATTAGCTAGCGACATATCTTAAATATTCACCTCTGACATTGACCAAGAGAGCCTTGAGCTTCTCTTCTGCTCATGTCAAAATTAACTTCCACTTGGATACTTAATATCTTGAATAGTCGATCAATCATCGACATTAAACAAATCTCCACTAATGACATCGACCAAGTAACTTGAGTTTCTCTTCTGCTCATGTCAATATTATACATCCATTTATTTTCTCTTTCAAATCCATCATGTTCTACTTCTACTTTATATCTTTTCTTGGAAACAACATGAATTAATATCAGTTGTTATGAGTCATGTTTGGGGTCTTTGGATTTACAGGAAGCTTACATCTCTCATCGAGGAATCTTCCCAAATTTCGGATGTCGCTTTTACTTATTTTCATTTTAAATCTATGTATCTTATGTATGTTTCTGTCACGCTCCATTTGTTGGAGTGTCTTTCAGTCCTTCTAGTTTGTTTGTAATGTAGCGAGAACTACAGATCTGAATAACAATAAAGGATGTGTAGCTTTCGCTACGGATATGAATAATAAGGCCGTTGATTCCAACGAATACCGACAATATTATCCCTTCAATGCGTTCGTTGATTCACGCGTGAATACCGAAGGCTAAGGCTTCAAAAATATATACTTGTTCAATAAGAACAATTGATAAATATTTTTGGGAAGAGAGAAAACATCTGTTTTCAAAATATTATTCAATAAATCAACTCCCTTGATACATTAGCTAGACCAATTATTTATAGTAAAATTATCAAAATCCTAACATAAGTGGGCTATTCAGACAACCCTAATCTAGTGGGCTCGTCTAATCTATATACATTAACTCAACTAATCTATATAAATTAAATCAATTATATAAATCAAATCAACTTAACCAACTAAATCTATATACACTAAATCAATTAAATCAGCTGAATTAATACATTAAATCAACTCAATTAATAAAAGTATAAAATAGAAAATTATAACAAATAAAACACAGAACTAAAACAAATAAAATTGAAAATTAAATAATTCAATTAACTGAAAGGAAAAAATTAAGATTTAGTTCCTGGTACTTTCCATATAAAGATAGAAGGGTCTCAAAGATGTTAGAAGCTTCTAGGCATTAAATTTGGGCTCACAATATACAACCAAGTCGCCCTAATCTTATACCACCCTTTGTGTTCTAGCTCTTTCCTCAGAAAAGCAACCTAGCCAGCAAAGAGGAAGAAAAGAGAAAAAAAAGGGAAAAAAAGGAAGAAAAGAGGAAGAAAACAGGAAGAAAAATGGAAGAAAATGGCTCATCCGCAGCTATTAAACCACTTTTCAAAAATTAGAGCTTAAAACTAAAAAAAAAATCAGGAAAAACAGAATTTCCCGCTTTATCGCTGCTACCGCGACCGCTGCGCTATGGCAAGAAGCGCCGCTATTTCGCCGCTATCCGGAAAAGACCGCTACGGACGCGAAATAGCGCTAAAGCTCCGCGACGCTCCGCTAAACCGCTAAAGCGCCGCTATCAATAACTTTGGGTCCAGGTGCCTACTTATTACAAAAAGTTTATCAAGTGGCTATTTGGGAAAATTAAAAAAGTTCAAGCGCCTAGATGAAATTAAGCCAAATTTTAATTCCAATAGCCCTTTCATTCACTCACCACATAAAGGAAGACGGAAATGACCTATATGAGAAGAAGAGGAAATTGTTATTTGAGAGTAAGGTAAAGGGAACAAGAATTGATCATATCATAAAATTTGATGGTTGGCTTTAATTTCTTTCTAATTGTAGGCCATAGCTCGCCAATGTCATTAATGCAATTGAAGAAAACCCTCTTAAAAGACGTTACAACCCCCCCCCCCCCCCCCCCCCATTTCTAATTCACTCATTACCACACACAGTAGCATTAAGCTTCAAACAACCAACTCTTGGATGATAGCATATAGGGAAAATGGTTGTGGTCGGCGGAGCACGGCGCACAAGGATCATTTTAATATGCGACCGAAATTATGAACAACCAAATAATGTACAATGTAAAAGAACTTCAAGCAGAAAATACCATGACCAATGGTTCATTTTAACATCACTCCTTGGTCCCTTTATATATTGAATTAATTCCTCAACAGGCTTAGAAGAGAAAATTAATCAATACTCCCTCTGCTCACATTTATTTATCATTTTAGCCTTCAATATGTTTATTAAAAATTATATAAATTCACCTATAAACCCTTAATTAGATAATTAATGATTGAGTTAATAATTTTGATTGAATAAATAAAGACACACTAATTTAGTAGATTATTTCCTTAAATTTCCTCCTTAATTCAAGTCTCAATAATTGGCAAGTATTTTAGGAAGAATATTTCATATTTTTCAATTGATGACATTAAATGTTCAACTTCATTCCACGAGAATTAATTTGATCATTGATAATCTAATTACATTTAGTAGAGCCAAATGAGGAAAAAGTTGATATATTTATGTATTAAAATTCTAGAATGACAAATATTTTGAAACAAAAAAAAAAGTCTACAACAATAAACAATAAGAACGGAGTATTAGATTGGGAATCCAAACTCCCTAAGGTTGTACTTGGTACGCGGGAATGAAATGAGATAGGAATGAATGGAATTAAATTAGTTTGTATTACTTAGTTTGGTAGATAACAATGAATTTTGATTGCATTCCCTAGTTAATTGAATTACCTCATTTGAGGTAATAACCATTCCGTCCAAATAGGGGGTAATGGATGATTACCTCCTACTAGGTAATCAAATTAGAAAAATTGGGGGTAATGTAATAATTCAATCACATTACTACTCACATACCAAACAAAGTAATAAAATTCATTAATTCATTCATTTCCTTTGTCTGTTCCATTACTTTGTCTATTCCATTCCTACACCATTCCATTCCACTATACCAGACGCAACCTAAGTATTTGAAAACAATTTTTTTTAAGGATGATAACCAAAAAACAAAAAATGATACTTAATTTGATAAAAAAAAAAGAGCTAAAAGTAATACTCCTCCGTTCATAAAAGATTGTCACATTTTAACTTTTATTGGTCAACAAATTACGATTTAAAACATAAATATCTATTATTTTACATGCAAAAAAGTTACAAAAAAATTGATATTTCAAAAATACATATTGAGACGAATCTAACAAGATCTCACAAGACTATCATATTTCTTATCGTTTAATAGAAATTTATGGTCAAATATTATAATATTTGACCAACAAAAGTCAAAATGTAACAATCTTTTAGGGACGGAGAGAGTAATTTTTATTTTGGAAAATGGTTCAACTAAAGAATGATGAGTGCATAATCCAAAATGAGTTCATGCATTATATAATACTTTGTGTGACACTTTCTGTTACAATTCTATTATTTGTCTAATTTTTTTCAAACATCATATCTTATTCAATCATGTTGTTAGAGATATATATTATTATATAAAATAATTCTCATTTATATTTTCACGAACAAAGATTTGACCATTCATACTTTTATCATTAGAAATAAAAAATTACAAAAATTTGTCATAAAAAGCAAAAATAACCAATTTTTTTGAGGTGGTAGTAAACAATGTTATAAAAATTATTTATTAATATATTATACTTCAAAGATTAAGAAAATAATTAAACAAGAGAATATCGTACAAAAGTGTATCAGTTAATCCAAACTCAACTAAAATAATAGAAAAGACACTAGCTTTTGTCCTTGAATGAGTACATACCTTTGAACGGTTAAATTATTTGGAATTCTCACTTTCAATAAAACGGTTAAATTATTTGAGCAGGTATTTAACAGAAGGGCTACTTAAGCAACTCTATCAAATACTCCGTAATTATTAGTTGCCTCGGCCGACTCTTGCGATTGTCATTTTTAATGATTTCATAGCGTTGGAAATAAATAACGAACAGTCAAGAACTCTCACTTGAACACGTAAAGCTAAATCGAACCTGTACAAAGCACTAAGTTTGATGACAACATTCAACAACACATGCAAATCAATCAGTTCAATAGAATGAAATTCAATATCCATCCACATCCTAGGACTACCGAGGCTCCCCAAGCTTCCATCACATTGCAAGATGAGCATTATATACACATTAGGTGGAAGGTGGAAATAATTTTCTAGATCATTTTGCACTTACCCCCTTTGCCGCTATCGAGTATTCTCCACAGATGGAAAGCTTCGCCTTGATCTGCATTCAACGACCTCTTCTCTAGGAAGCAAGCGGAAAGCTGCCTAAGTAATTGTTCAAGCCTTGAGTGCAAGCAAGCTTTTATGTCTTTCTCATTCGGATTCGTTGCTAGGATCATGGCATTCACTGCATCAGCCACGAGCTCACGTTGATGTGCTTGGAGAAGATATCCAAGAGAGGAGCTATGTGGGTCTTCATAAGCCAGCAACGCAGCACAATCCTACATTTGCATCCTCAGATGGTGAAAAAAACTTCCATTCAATAAAAATATAATAGGCAAAGGTTTAACAGATTCAGCCGAATCAACTAAAACAGATCAACTAAAACAGGAAATACTTCCATGTGCGTTTCTGGTTTAGTCTGGGCATGTTGGTGGGAGGTTTACAGTGTATCTGGTCTAATAGCTATATTGCATTTACTATCAAAAAGATATATACCTTCACCAGGTCCTCAAACTTCGGTGAACAGTAAAATTTAAAAAAATTGTTTCTGCCATATGACACAGCTTTGTCAAGGTATCCTTTCTGCAAAAACCAATTTTGAGAGAACAAAATAGAGTTAGCACAGAATCCAAGCGAATCAATATTACACTTTCAATCTATGACATAGGTGTACAACTTATAAAATGATGGCATCGAAATCAAAGAGAACGTTGGCAGTGCAAACCAGATAGAATGTTGGAAAAGCATGTTCATGCAAGAACTCTTTCATGTCAATAAATGCCAATGCAATGGAGATGCTATTAAAACTTTGCTGGCTAGTTATTGCAACATACATGGTGTACATTATTCTGTCCATGCACCTGGGTCACTCTTATATTAACTCCCTCAATTCATTTTTAGTTGTCGTCCTAGCACAATATTTTGTACAAAAATACTTGTCATTCTCACATGGAGAATTGTAATTTTACATTTTCAATGAATTTTTTGACTACCTTTCTCATGAAATTATCAACCAACCAATGATATAGTTTTAAACATTATCAATGTACTTCTTATTTTTCTTGATCTATATGCAAATGGCTAGAACAACAAGTAAAAATAAACAGAGGGAGTAGAACATGTGGACCCATATAAGGATCCGCTTCCAGCACCTCTTATCGTTCTAATCTGTTTTAAAAGTGGAACTAGATATATAAATTGCGACAGGATTCTTCTTTCAACTATTTTTATCATCTTACAAATAATAAACTCAAATAAAATTATAAAATTAGCACCATATAAGTTACTTGTCGCTTAGATCCCTGCCAGAGGATAGGTGATACAAGCCCACCTTCAATTCACTAGGCGAAGAGAATTGTGGTGTCTCCATAATGAAAAAAATAGTTCATGCATTATTAATTCTAAATGAATTATTACGGGAAATCGCAAGTAAAATAAGTTCATGAACAAACTCATTATTCCATCAGTATAGCAAATAAAAGGACACTCACTCGAACTAGCTCAATGAACTCTTGACAGTTCAACAAAAAGCAAATAGCTGACTTCTCGTCCTGCAGAGAACAAAACTAGCATAAAAAAATAGGAAAAGCAGTAAACTAACCAGTCTGTAATACAGTCAATTGTGCAAGTGCATGACACCAATTTCTGCCAATAACTAATCCACTAAATAACATCCGTAATAGTTAATACTTAATCATGCCAACCAGTTGCTGCAAATGAACTTCATGAATCCTACTCTAAACAACAGAGTGTCCATTTACAACATTATAAGTAACAGTTTCTATATATGAACTTCATCAGTTTTAATAATTGAATTGAATTGAATTGAATTGCAAAAATTATGTATAACAGACAAAGTAATCTACAAATTTAGCCGAAGGACTTGAAAAAAATTATATGCTAATCGTTTGTGTCTCATATCAATGGTCTTTCGGGGCCTGAAAAAGAGAGCCTAATTAACAAGGTTGATCTCAAACCACATTTACAAGACCATTACATTCTTAATAATCCTGCTGGACAAACATAACTGTCCCTTAACAATGAACATACTAAAATATTGACACTAAACGAAGAACTCAGAATGTAATAATTACTGCCACCAACCTGAACAATCGCTGGATACCAACTCTGAAGTTTACTGAAGGCACTAACTATATCACCACTTCGGATGAGCTGCATGAACAAATTCAACAGGTGAATGAATCACATACCTAAACCACATGGGTCAAAGAATTGTGATAGAATCTGAACATGCAATACCCCAACCACCACGAAATACCCCCATCGGGTGCTTCTAATGGAATGCTAGAACACCAATATTATACTAAGAAGCGGATATCAAAGTAACAAGAATTAAAGAGAGTTTGCGTGTTCCACTAGTTAGTTCAATTAAGGATCCTGCCATACATAACTTGGTTTTATCAATCAATACATAACTTGGCTTAAATAAAAAACGACTTGCATTAAAAAGAGTATAAGCAATGAGTCAATATCTTATTTACATATCAACTCACCATTCTTCTTAGGAAAATATCCTCACTTGCTGCATTTCATGATTAAAATCAAAAGAAGGCAGCAAAATGGGAGACTAGACAAAGTTAACTTTCTGTGCATACCACCTATTTAAACTTTAATTCATTAAGTGATTAGGAAAATTTAGCCACTGATTTCTTCACTATACCCAGTCGATCAAATGGAAGGGGGAGGAGAGGTAGGTGATCTGTAATCCATCACAGAAGCCTACCATCAATAGTTGGAAACGGTTCTTGATGGTTGGTTTCATGAGTTTAGATGTAACAGTGCATATGACAAGCCTCACATGAAAACAAACAGAACATGGGCTTCTAGCCTTTATAATAGTTGTCTAGGTTCCAAATTGAAACTCCATGTTAGGTCATCAAGATAAGTTTTGAGGATTCAGTTGAGACATTTAAGTGCACAAGCCAAATTAAGCAAAAGTATTGCGAATTAAATTATTTATTGGAACGACTTTACATGCAGCAATTTGCTTAAAATGGGAGGTTCGGGAGGTTATAGAAGTATACTGGATCATAATGAGTAACCGACATGCCTCAAACTCGTTTATACAAATAGACAAGGGATCAAGATACCATCAGCCCTAAAATTAGATCATGACAGTGCCTGGTTCCAAGGCCCCAGCATAATCCCCTCTCAACTTCAAATAGAAAAAATAGAAAGCTTGCCGTTCATTTAGATCATGAAAATAAACCGACTTATATATTCATGATGCCAGTTTGAATAAGAATATACATAGACTATTTAACGCTTAAATTTCGGTATAGAAACAGTTAAACATAGTTAAGGTCCACTCTACCTGACGGAGCGTTCTCCTTTGACTTAATGCATAAACCTCTTCCTCATCATTCATGTTGTTTTCGTGAATAAGGAAGATGGGGGGAACGCTACTCTTGGTCGCCAACTCTAGAGATGCAAGTGTTTCCTCATACCCATAATGTTGTAAATAGGACCTCACAATCCTACATGCAAAATAAACATATCACTGCCTACCACCACACACACCATTGCAGAACATTTAGCACATGCTACGCACAAAATTAAAGTTCTAAGACATCTAAGCATTCAAACCCATCTCATACTTCAGATCGATCTTAACAGAAGAGCCAGACATCAAATCTAGCGGGGTTAACACATAAAGAAGCCATAGTTTATTAGTATTGAACATGGCGTCGATAGAGATGGACTCTTGAAATTAATCATTGTTTGTGCATGTGGCTAGAATAATTTAATGAAGCCTAGAAAGCCATTCAAGCTAGCCATGTGGCATCATTATTAATTGCCACTTTTCCAAATTTAATTAACCAACTTAAAAAGTAACTGCTCATAATTTTGACCTTTTATTATAAAATAGTTACTTATCTACCTATATATGATGTATAAATTTCCCTGTAAGTTGAATTAAATTAAGATTATTATGATGCACAAGCAATGATTGTGCCAAAAATACTAGTTAAGAGAATTTACTAAGGGAAATCTTCTTCCAACTTCTTAGTGCTTACTAATGTCAACATTGGACGATAACAAGCACGACTTGCTGTCATATATGAAAAGAAAATACGCACAGATCAATCAGCAGGTCCAGTTTCTTCTTTAGCATATATTAACTTTCTATTGAATATGCCTTCATCAAGAAAAATTATATTTCTCTTCCTTTGTTCAATCTTAATTATCCACCTATACAATTTACAGAAACTAAGGAAAGTGGAAGACTTAAGAGTAAACGTGTTATTACACCTTCGTGTGAACTTAAAAAAAAGTTTTAAACAAAAAATATGGGTGAACAAAGTGAAGGTGGCAAATTTATAATACTACACTACTAAGAAAGGATTAAGGTAGATGGTGTTGCTAGAAATAAGGAAAAAGATGTTAGAAAAAATACACAGTTGGAGTATGGCTTACCCATAACTTGTGTTCTGTGGGATAGAAATATCTCCAATCTTCGACTGTATATCTGCCCTGATCCGTGCTTCAAAATCCTAATAATTAAGTGGAGAAGTGAATACCTCATTATCCAGTATTATATACTTAATTCAGTTATCGACATTCAAAAACATCATAATCCATAATGATATCCGTCTTTCTTTCAAAAACGAGCAAACAGAAGTACTTATGTGAAGTAAATAACTAATAACACAGCAGATAGAAGCTTATTATAGTAACATTTAATTCTCGAAGAATCAACTAGCAAGCATATTTCGACATCAGCTAACATCGATATGTTTATCCAACATTAGACAGATGCATTAGAGACGAATGAGATATCTGCCAATACCTCTATTTCCCCACAACTTATACTACATATCAAAGTAAGGAAGAAGATCTATATACAAACTGAACCTCTATTTCCGGCAATATTCCTCATAAAACTTCATATATGCTAGAAGAAATTTGTAGCCATATATTAACACCCACATGAAGCTTCAATGGATGAAATAAATCTAATCCTAGGATTGGTAAAAGATTTACTAATTAAGATCAGTTCTAAATGATTAAATGTTCATTCACAAACAGAGAAGAAATAAGAAGTAACCGTTAGTTACCTTCAGATCAAAGACAAAGGGGTCCTTGCCAAAGTTAACTGTTACCCTGCCATAGTATATCAATTGTAACAAAGGTAGGGAGCATAAAATTACCAATCAGAATACGACTAAAATGCCAGAAAAATGAACAAAAGTAAGTGTTAGCTAGGTTTGAAGCGAGAAAAAGCATCTTCCACAACAGGTTTGCACAGGTGATGAAGACTGCAAAATAATTGCGAGATGTGAAAGAAAGAGGAAAGAAAGGGATGCATAAAACACCATATGACTACTCAATGTTTGGCATTTTGAGAAGCTGAGTTTCAAATGTTTTACTTAATATCATCAGGACCATCAATTGCTAAATTGTAACATATCTTACTCTTTATATACTGATAATTATGGTGGTTATATGATAGTATTTACAGGTTTGGGGCAGGCCATGCACCAATATTTTCATTATTTTAAATAAAAATGTTGATATGTAGTTAATGATGTGGAATGAAACGTGATTATCCTCTGGATACAATATCATAATCCCTTGTCATAAAGAATGAGAAATAAATAATAACAATTCAACTTCAACTAAACATGAGCACTATAACATGATGTTTGTGGATCAAAAATAAAAACTAAACTGACTGTGTTCTCAAAACATTGAAGAAGCTTGCCAACAAAACTCTAGTATAAAAATGTACATGGAATATGTTGTCACACAGGTGCAACAACAAGAGAAGGAACAGGCGACAAATTCAACCCATGAATTGGCAAGCAAGTACTACTTACTCCTCATTTTGACTATGAACAGAAACTGTAGGAAATAACGGGCCCTTCACCTCTTTGGGCACAGGACTTCCTATTATCTCCCCATTTTTCCTGTTGATGAGAATCGAAAAACAGTTAGAACACTCAGAAACAGAAGGAAAGAAAACGGACAATAGGAGAGTCTCACAGAAATAATAGTAAAATACATGATACTTGCAAAGATTCATAGTAGATTTAATAACAGCAATTCAGCAAGAGCAGAAAAAAGTTAACAACTTACGTGAAGAATAATTGTTGCTCGGCATAATTAATGCCACAACCAACCGTGTCACCAGTGGTATAAGTGGGGCCAAAAGCTTCTCCTTTTCCTTGTCCACGATAAAGCAGGCCATCGTCTGCATGATATCCATAGCTATTTGTTTCCCAACTGTAGGAGAAAAAAGTTAGAAGAGTTTTTTTAGCTGTAGTACCCAGTGTGAGGGATTCACACCACTATTACAATACAGTTATATAATATCACACCCAATGCGAGTGATTCACAACTATGAAGTGGTTGGTTGCATAAAAAATTGGGTTTATAAATCTGAGCTTAATACCCTCAATTATAAATCTGAGCTTGCATCATCGACCTAACAAACCCACAAATTAATCCTGGTATAGATCATTTGAAGAAACATTTGCTGCCTCCATCCCACATATAGTCTAGTTTGAACTTCAATGGTCAAAGGTAACTGACACATATAACTTCTATTTGAACCAAAATTATCATTTCCACATTAGAATAGTTTTACGAAAACATTCGGTTAGAAATTACACCGATTTCAAGGAAACAACCCCAACTAGACAATATTCTTGAAATGGAGGGAGTATATAGCATCCGAGCTCTTGATCTCCACAAATAACTTTAAGTTGCATCAAGATAATCACTTTAAGACTAAATCAGTTTCACCAAATTCAGAAGTCCAAATCACACCCCACTATCTTTTTAAAACATAGGTAGTGTTCCCTCCGTATTTGTTTAGACAAAAAATATTGTCACAAAATAATTGATTGTTTTAAATAACAGTGATGTTTTTTCATCACCTTTACACTTTTATCCATATAAAGTTTCACTTTTCATCTCAAAGTGCAATAAATTATCTCTCATTAATTAAGTACAAAATAGAAAATTTGCACACATCCTGATAAAGCACTTTTAGCCTCAACAATCATTTATATATTAAAAAATAGTTCAATTTTGATCAAGATTATCACTTCAACACTACATTAGTTCATTTAAATCAATATTCAGCCAGCTGTCTCCTCAATTTAAACCCAGGAGAAATAAATCTACTAGCAACCTGCCCTTTAACCCCAACACACTAGTACACTACACACTAATCTCAAAGTAAAACAACACCTCTTTATACCATACTAACTCTTAACTGACACACATAACTTCGAGTTGAATCAATATTATCTCTTCAACACTAAATTAGTTTTAAAATTACATATTTATATATGAATTCCACCAAATTCATAAAACAATCGGAACCTGACAACTGTCTTGAAACAGTAGATCCTCCCTCCAATTCGTTATGAAGTTTACGTATTTCGATGTTAATTTTTTACCATCAACTACTTTTTATTCATTATTCTAATAAACACTTAAATTTGATATCATTGGTCTTTAAAACTATTTTCATAATAGTATCTTGTTGTAATTTTCCAGAAGATAACTAAACAATAATTGATGGTCAAAGCTCGACACTGAAACACGAAAATGTCAATTATATTAGACTTGGGGGTAGTAGCAAATAAATCATAAATCAATACTCACCCAGGTTGTCTCCCCAATTTGAAGCCCACAATATACTTCAAGCATAGCAAATATTCTTGAAATGGAGGCAGTATAAATCATACTAACTATTAATCGACACATATAATTCAATTTGGATCAAGATCATCGCCTTAACTCTCTATATAACTTCTATGTGATCAAGACTATCACTCGAACACTAATTCTATAAAAGACACTCACCCAGGTTGTCTCCTCAATTTGAAGCCAGGAGCAGTGAACCCAATAGCCACCTGCCCTTTCGCCCCAGCACTCTTAACAGTAATCTCGAAGTAAAACAACAGCCTCTTCGACGGGGCCGGCTTATTGGCTTGCACAACCCCCACATCATGCCCATGTAAATGGTTACTGGGATACTTCACTGACAATTTATCCGGCCCGACAATTGAAAACCCACCAGAGCTATTCACGGTATCGAGTTCAGATGGCATCTCTTCATCTACTTCTTCATCAAGAAGTACAACTTCTCCTTGGGAAATCGGTGATTTGGCGGCGGCTTTCGCTCGAGTACGCCATAGGGAGAGGTAGTATGAACCGATTGGGTCGTCTTTTTCCATGGATTGAAGGTGGTAGAGGGTGGATTTGTGTGGGATTTGAGAGATTGGTGAGGGGAGTTTGGATTCTTGAAATGGGAGGTTTTGATGATTTGGGTTTTTTTGGGTTTCTTGATTTGGGAGAAACTACTAGAGGGGGCACATCCCATGTAATTCCATGTGGCATGTGATCGGATATCTTTTATTTTTTGGCTTATTCATTATTTGCCCCTATACTATCGTTTTAGTTTCAATATGTCCACATATACTTCTGATCATTTTTTAGGTGCCCCCTAGAAGACCCCTTTTTCCAGTTTTAAAAGATAAAATGACTATTACTCGTATATTTCTGTCACTATTACAAAGCATATAGGACAATATTAAAATACCATTATGTTAAATGTGAAAGTCAAAACAAGTTATATTATAAGACATTAAAGTGACGAAACATGTTTAGAAATACAAATAAAATAACATGAGATTATTACAAGACAAAATAAATTATAATTTTTTGATTGAAAAAACATAAAATAACGTAAGAAAATGAAACGCGTTAAAAACAAATTCTAACATCATCAATTTATATTTATCAAATAATTAGACGAAAAGTAATTTCATCAACTTTATCAATTTATTATGACAACCAAAATAAATGGTGTATATAAAAATAGAAACAACTATAGATTCACCCAAATCTTGAAATGACTTTTTGGGAGATTACCCATGAACCATTAGCTTCTTTTCTATGTGTCCCATAACATTCTATTTTTTTCTCGGTGTCCTTGGTCAATTTTTTCAATTTTAAATAACAAAATGACTATTGTACCTCTAACACTACACCAAAAGCGTATGGGACACATTTTAAAATATTTCACATAATTGAAATAAATCTCACTCCTTCTTCTGCAATACACCCCACCTACCCCATAAACTTTCATCAACATCCTTCCCCCTCCCCATGTATCTTTCAATATTAAATAATCCATTAATGATAAAATTCAACATCTCCAACTTCCATGTTTCCGTCACAAAGGTTGAAAATTCATTTTGGGATCTCATCTTTATCATGCCACCAATGTATATGAGCTCAAAAATTGAGCCCACATTCTTGATTAACAACCAAACAGTTGAGGCCACATTCTTGATCTAAATGCAAAAGGCGGTAATATGAAAGGAAATAGCTCAAGAAACTGGCATCTGTGTACAAGAAGCTTGCCAAAGAGCTCTCCAAGGAGAGAAAAAACAGATAAGCATATGAAAGCTTATGCGAAAAAGTAGATGGACAAATATCATCTAACAAAGACGAGATTGTAGCTTATGGATGATGTCATATTTCCTAATTAAACATTGAAGGGACATCATGAGGGGAAATATGTTGATGAAAGTTTAAGGGGCAAGGGTAGGGTTAGGGGGGCTACGTGTATGGGCGGGGGTGGGCATGTTGAAGGAGAAGAGGTGGGATTTATTTTAATTATGTAAAATATTTTAGAATATGTCCCATATCATTTGGAGTAGTATTAAGGGTACAATAGTCCTTTGGTTGCGAGAGGGTTAATGGATGTTGGTAAGACAAAGTTGGTTGTGTGTGGGGGGATGTTTAATTTAAGGCGCTCCCGCTTGGCTAGCCCATCGCCCAACAGAGGAGGTGAATCCGGGATGTGCCTCTAGCGGCTCGGTACTCCACCTCAAAAGTGCCCAGAGTAGGCGGGGTAACCACCCTTGAGTAGATCCTCCCTTGAACAAATGCAGAGTTACTCATGCACCTGTCGTGGATCGAACCCACACACTTGTGAAGAAGCACACTCTTATAGTGAAGTCCCTTACTATTTGAGCTATGCCCCGTGGGCTGGGGGGATGTTTAATGATGATAACAGATGGAGGTGTTGATGGACTATTGAGGCTGGAGTTGTGTCGGTGGTCAGTGATGGTAGAGGTGGGGGGGGGGGGGTGTGTGTAAATTATGAAGAAAGGTTTTTGGACTCACACCTGAACTTTTTCCTTATTCATGCGTAAAAATGTCTTTTTTTAGACTAACATATGAACTTTTCCCGAATTTTTTTCTCTAAGAAAATCATATTTTCAATATGACTAACTTGCCTTGGATTAAGTATTATTTTGAAGTCAAATGATGAAAAGTGTGAAAAACTCAAAATGCTGAAACACGAAAATTCATGTGCTAAATTTAGGGTCGAGATGCTTATTTTGAAAAGATAAATACTTTAAGTTGCAATTTGAAAAAATACTAATACTTGAGGTGCCTACATGAAAAAAAAAGCCAAATAAAATGGAGGGACTTACTATTTCGCCCCTAATTGAAAGTTCCTTCATCTAATGATTTATAAACATGAAAATTGTGATGGTGTAATGAAACGTTAAAACAAATTGGCATTGGGATTTGATTTTTTCTTAAAAAAAGATGAGTAGCAGAGCTCATTCACACTCTCCCAATGTTTATTCTCTGGAAAAATTCCGTCTTTATGAAACTCGTGCTGTAAGTAATTTTATTTTTATTAATTATTAGTATGATTATTATTATGATTTAATAATATTTTGTTGTTGGGTAAATTTGGGTCCAAAAAGATTGTCCAGTAGTTTAATGATAAGATTTTGAATTACAGTATTTCAGTTGTTATAGTATTTGATGAAAAGCATATGAAAATATTGTACTTTTAACGAATTATGCTAGTTAACTGGTTGACTTTTTTTTATTATGAAGTCATATATTTTAGTTTGTATTGTATTTGATGCAAAATATTTTAGTTTTATGGAAAATATATTGAAAAAGATGGTTTATTTATTTATTTATTTATTTTGAACTTGAATATTTTAGTTTGGATTGTAATTGATCAAAAAATATATCAAAAGATAGTATATTTATCATACCCTTTCAATTGTTGAATTTGTAGATTTTGAACTTGAATATGCGAGTTTGTAGAAGAAATTGATGAAAAATATAATAATAGTTAGGATTTTTATTGTTGTTTGCTATTAATATGATTCTGTGTCGCTGAAGGTTGCTAGGTTTGTTAATTTGACAATTGAAAATCATATTAGATGATCTTTTAGCGATGGAGGTAGTACTTGATTAATTTCGCATTACGGTTAGTTAGTGTCTTCTAGTTTCCTTGCGTTCAAAGAAACAAGTGTATAGAATAATGATAATTTTGCTGATTTATAGATTTCGATGTGTTTTTACTGAAGTTTGATTAAGAAAAGTTATACTGTTTACTTTAGCGTTTTATGGGCCAAGCTTAATTGACATTTTGGTGAAAGTTGTACACTTTGTTGCGATTACTCTCTTTTGCTTTAGCATTTTCTGCAGTTTTCAGCTGAAATAGAATATC
This sequence comes from Echium plantagineum, assembly GCA_003412495.2. NCBI lineage: Eukaryota > Viridiplantae > Streptophyta > Magnoliopsida > Boraginales > Boraginaceae > Echium > Echium plantagineum. The sequence continues at coordinate 24,863,621 of CM016563.1, read as the reverse complement.
GGTGAAAGTTGTGTTCTTTATTTTGAAGTTGAAGTAATTGATCAACGATTGTTCTGTTTTGCTTTTGCTATTCATGTAGTGGTTATTTTAGTGTTTAGCAGTGGCTTCTATATCTGTTATCTTTCCTGTTACTTGGGCAACTTATGGGGCTAATTATGACTTGTTTACCTAAACTTTGCAAAGCGTATATTGGACTTTTATGTTGTTAAAATTGAAAAAACAAAATTTTGGATAATTATCTCCTTTCCAGCAGTTCCTGTTATTATAGTATATTCTTGACATTTTCTATGCAGAGGTTCTATCTTATCGGGAGTGATAGGAACAAAAGGTTTTTCCGAGTCTTAAAGATTGATAGGATGGAGGCATCAGATCTCAATATCAGTGAAGACCCCGTAGTGTATACAGCTCAGGAAATTAAGAGTTTGCTGCAGAGAATTGCTGAGGGTAACCGAGCTACTGGAGGATTGACCCCAGTTGCTAAAGTTTATGGCATTGCTGGTTAGTCTTTCGTTACCTGTCCATATAATTCTTGATGTTATCATTTTAAGTACGTACCATGATTTTTTTATATGATGTGATTTGTTGTCATTTCTCAGGTTGTATCAAATTTTTGGAGGCTTATTACTTGGTAATAGTGACAAAGAGGCGGCAAATTGGGAGTATATGTGGCCATGCAATATACTGTATAGATGAAAGCCAAATTATTACTATTCCACATGTATCCGTTCTATCAGATGTATCTCATTCAAAAACGGAATTGAGGTAAAATATTATATTTACCTCTTTCTATTGTGTTCTCGTTGAAAATTAAGGTTGTCTTTTTGTGTAGTTTGAGTGTCTTGTGTCTGATTGTTGAAGTTTAATTCGTTATTGGAGTACTCATGTGCAATGATATTATTATTGGTGACTTATGCTGAAGAAAGTTCACACTTTTAGCTTTCACGATATTTCTCTCGACCTTCTATATGATTGAAGTCTTCAATAGTTATCCAATCATGAAAGCTTAACATATATGTTCTAGTTCTCAGTGAGATAAGATTTGTCATCATCATGGCTTGGTGGGGCTCTATAGCATATGCTCTATAGTACAATAGTTGTTGATTGCACCTGTGAAGTTTTTATATTGTTGTGTATAGAAGATCACCAAAAGTAACACACTTTTGTTGACCCTAAGTGTGAAGTCTTTTATCTTGCCATCATCATGGCTTGGTCGGGCTCTATAGTTGGATAGTCGGGCCAATATCTTCAGTGTGTTACGTTGTAGTAGTTCTGCACTGGCTAGCAGATAAAACGAGATACTACACGTCTGTGTTGAAACACATGTTTCCTCTGGATGTTTGCATCTTTTGCATGTTGTCAGTTGGGAAAACATGATTGCCTACTTTCACGTATATTATTGTTTTACATTTCAGTGAGTATAGTAATATGGCATGGCTGTTGACAATCTTCCACAATTGTAGGTACAAGAAGCTCTTATCAAGTGTGGAGTTGACTAAAGATTTTTTCTATAGCTATACGTACCCTATGATGCAAAGTTTGCAAAAAAATGTGTTGTCCATGGGAGAGGAAGGGATTCCTTATGAAAATATATTTGTGTGGAATGCTTTTCTAACTCAAGAAATACGTTCGCGGTGCAATAATACTGTTTGGACAATTGCGTTGGTTCATGGGCATTTTCAGCAGGTAATTACCTTTTCTTGTTTTCTATCTTCAAGTTATACAGAGAAGACAGAGAAGAAGGTAGAAAGATTCCAACTATCATAAGGAATCTTTTTTTATACATTATCTGAAGTTGTAAAGTGTTAGTCTGTTAATTATGACAATTGGAAAGTAGTGATCTACATGCTGTGAGGGTTTTGTATAGTGGTACTGGTACATAAAAGATCATATTTGGGTGAGATTTCGAGATCACAGCTATAGAGGTTATTAGAGTTAATGGTGTTTATAACGTTAGAATTATAGATGTTAATAGAGTTCAAAGTAGTTTGGTAATTTAAGCCATTATTGAATGATATATATGATTAAGTGTGATGTATTCGATATGTAATGGGAGCAAACGTTTAAATTCTCTTGTTCATTTTTAACTAGACCGGAAGTAAAGAGATGTGGTTTGGCGGTATGGGTGCATGTGACTGTTCCGCTAGGTGGATGAAACTAATTTAAGCTAAAATAGAAGCTGTGTGGCACTTTAATCGGAACTCCCTTAATATCGGATCTGGGCTAGCTAAAAATACCATGAGTCCATGATCTAATTTTAGACTTGGAAATTGCAGATAGAAGGTAGGAATCCAATTTTTAGCTAGGCATAAGGGCAAAGTGCTCTGTTGGATCTCAAATAATATCTAGTCAGCCAACTCACTTAAATTAGAACTGATGGAGTATGTTTTCATGGTGTGATACCCTTAGATGAACCTGAGGTTCCTCGACTCCTCGTACACTTGTTATCTCATGGTGCAGAATAGCTAAATCCTCCTGATCGCTGCTGGCTTACCGAACCTTTTGATTAAATAGTGGGATGCCATTAATGCAAAGTTATTATCTGCTTCTGCGACGTTCTAAACAATGTGTACCACTGAAGCACATGCCTTAGGCATATATCTTAGATAGAATCTGGTGTATTTGATATTGCAGGAGAGATTGTCAATTTTTGGAAGAGATTTCAGTGTCTCTTTGATTTCTAGACGGTCTCGACACTTCGCTGGTACACGGTATGCATCCTTATAATTTCTATTTGCCATATTCATTTATGTGTATCCTGACGGTTAACTGTTCTTAGTTTCAGTCTCTTAATAAACTTATCAATGTTACATTTTTGCCATTGATCTATTTAGAATATTTTTTTCAAGTATTGTTTATAAATATGTCTCGAGCTGTTATGATTGCTTTGATGGTTAGAGCGACAGACTCAACATCTTAGAGAGTTAACCTCCCCCCCCTGCCCCCCTACCAATGTGAAAAAGTGTAGATTTTATGAGTGAAAAGTTGACTTACAAGTAGACCTGGCAGTAATACAAAAAGTAAGGCGTTCTCCATTCAGTGGACTTGTTGTTTGGTGGCGTAAAATTAATCATATCTTTCTACAATAGGGAGAAAACTTAATTTGTTATTTTATGTCTGCATTTATGGCTTCTGGGTGTTACACTTGTTATTGTGTATTTCATGATGCATCAGTAATTGGACACTTTCCTTTTTATTTACAGCTACTTAAAAAGAGGGGTTAATGATCGTGGAAGGGTGGCAAATGACGTTGAAACAGAACAAATTGTTCTGGATGAAGAAGCTGGATCTAGCAAGGGAAAAATGACTTCTGTTGTTCAGATGAGAGGTTCAATACCTCTCTTTTGGTCTCAAGAAGCTTCAAAATTTAGTCCTAAACCTGATATCATATGTAAGGTTTAATTTTTGTTCTCTTGTTCTTTGGACTTCGGTGTCGATTATATATTATGTGCACACACAAATATTCTGATGCCACTTATATGTTGTGCAAGTGCAAAGATATGATCCTACTTATGAGTCAACTAAACTGCATTTTGAGGATCTTGCCAGGAGATATGGGAACCCAATTATTGTTCTCAATCTAATTAAGGTTCGTTCAGAGATAAATTTTTATAGCAGTTGAAGGCTTAATTCCAATGTGCTAATGTTCATTGACTATGTAGCGACCCAAAGATATTTTATATGTCGATATAGCAATAGAATTCTCAATTAGACATTCATCAATTTGAACCATATCCCCATTATTCAGAGAAGGTTGTTCTTGTTACAGACATTCGAGAAAAGGCCACGGGAGATGATGTTGAGGAGGGAATTCGCAAATGCTGTAGGCTACCTAAATCAAATCCTCCCAGAAGAAAGTCACCTAAAATTCATCCACTGGGACTTCAACAAATTCGCGAAGAGGTTTTTATTATTTTACTTACTCTTTAATTTCTTGCATCTGTCATACTTTTCTTACTATTTATTAACCTACTTTTCTTTTCTTTTCAAGCAAATCTGCAAATGTTTTGGCTGTCTTAGGCGGTGTTGCTAGTGAAGCACTTAATTTGACAGGATTTTATTACAGCGGGAAGCCTTTAGTTGTGAAGAAACAAACTCAACTCAGTCGGACGAGCACTGCTAGGTACATGTTATTTGTAGTCATAGACCACGATTCAGAAACATTGGCATTGCCTGTGAGAAATTAAAATCAGTTCTCTCTAGAGTTGTAGTGTTCTACATTGCATGAGCTCCACTTTCTTTTTAACTTGAAAGGAAGCTGATGAAGGAACATGCCATGTGCTTTGGGTCTTTAGTATTTGATGTTTTGAATGTTGTTTTCCTGATCTACATCCGTCTCTCACTTGCTACCTCCTGCAGGGATGCTTCGCTAAGAGATTTACGAGTCAACTCGGTAGATCTCACAAAAGTTAGTAGCAATGGTGATATGTTGAATTCCTTACTTAAACAAGACAAAGAAACTGATGGTGGTCAACAGATAGCAAAAGATAATAATGCTAGGGCACAGTTCCAAAGTGGAGTTCTGCGTACCAATTGCATAGACTGCCTGGATCGTACAAATGTTGCACAATATGCCTATGGTCTAGAAGCCTTAGGTCGCCAGCTTCATGCAATGGGTTTGTCTGATAAACCTAAAGTGGATGCTGATAGCAGCATTGCTGCAGCTCTAATGGATATGTATCAGAGCATGGGGGACGCTTTAGCCCAACAATATGGTGGCTCTGAAGCTCACAACACTGTATGTTGATAATAGTTCATTGCTGAATATCGTTACTAAAAGTACAACTTATTTTCTTGTATATTTCTGTTGACATGGGAATCACGGACTTTAGATTTAGTAAAACTCTTGTGTATATTATCCAGGTGTTTCGAGAGAGGCAAGGGAAGTGGAAAGCTACCACCCAATCCAAGGAATTCTTGAAGTCTATTAAGCGATACTACAGCAATACGTACACAGATGGTGAAAAGCAAGATGCAATAAACCTGTAAAGTCCACAGCTATTGTCATGAATCTGATACCAACTGAAATTTAACATATACTCTTTGAAATCTCTTAACTGGGCTTTGATCCATATATCAGTAGTAAGCATTTCTGAAAGGTTAATTTCCTTGAGACTTTATATCCTCCTCACTCTGCATTTTTTTCCAACAGATTCCTTGGTTATTTTAAGCCACAAGAAGGAAAACCCGCATTATGGGAACTGGACTCTGATTATTATCTACATGTGTCTGGTATTGGCGATGATCTTCTAGTAGAGAACAGGTAACTTATGTTGCTAAATTTGCTTCAGTTAGGGTCAGTAACATGCATAGTTGTGCATGTATGAGTTATTTTGTCTGGACAAGGTATGAGAAAATTTAAAGTTTGTATCTTGAAGTTTGTGTATCTAGATTCTTACACTTTGATACCTCAACTTTCACTATAGCTATCTTGGTTTATCTGATTTGATATCTTCATATTTCTGGGAGGTTGAGGAATTATTAAACACCAAATCCTTATCTGATTAAAGACTGTGGCAAGGAGAGGAATGTTATGAATGATTATATTTAACATTTGATCTGTGATTCCTATTGTGGTGGTTTATCTCATTTGGACTTCTTTTATTGTAAAACACATCCAATATTTCTATTAAGACTTACTTGTTACAACCACCAACTTGCAGTTTTCCAGCTGATGCTAAGCATAAAGGAGCAAAGATTACTCTTGCTCCTGTTCCAGCTTGCAGGGAGGATTTCTCCCGCATGAAGTACACTTCATTTGGCAAGTTAATAGAAAGAACCTGCAGCTCTATCACGGATGTTAGGCTCTGCAGTGAAGTTAACCAGAAATCTGGTAGTTATGGAGTGGCTCCAGATGCAGCGTAAGTGCCAATTTTAAGGCTTTTTCGTTTTGACTTGTTGTTCTGAACACACTGGTTCTGTGCTGTTCAAACGTATGAATAGCGTCTAGCGGTCCTTCTCTCATATGCCTTTAAGCGCAAGATTTCCTGATTGTGTGTTCCACTCTCATTGCGAATAAGCAAATCAACTTCGATTCTTGAATAATCCACATTACTTCTGCTTTTATTATAACACAAGATTCCCCTTTTCTGTGGAAAAGGACCGTATCAATATTATGATTTTATGCATTTTTACGCTTGCTTCAGAAAATTCCCTCTACATGTTTAATTATATGATTCTAGCACAACCTTAACAGCTGCATATGTCTTGCTGCACCACTCAGTTAATCTCTTGTTGATGCTTTGGTAAATTGTTTTTCCGTCTTATAATTATATAACATGTGAAATGTTGCCTGACATTCACATCAATTATTTAGTGAAATACAACTGAAGACCCCGAATTGGATTTTTGGCCAAAAAAAGTACGAAAGCAATAGTAACACAGCTCTGAAGGTGGCTTCATATCTAGTTGAAAATGGAGATGGTCAAGAAGAGAAAAATACCTGTGCTGTTGATTTCAGCTGGCTCACTCCTGTCTCTCACAGTAAAGAAGAGGATGTTTACCAAAGGTAATAATACACTATTGTGAATCTAGCCCTTGCAATTCATGCGCGGTGCTTTTGCTCTTTCACATTAGATAGCGGTAATGCTCAGTAAGTTGGAAGATACCACATGCAAATTTGTTCAATCAGAAGCTGACGGGAGGGAAAACTCTTATCAATAATGTGAAACAAAATGTTAAAGCCTATTAGGTAACTTGAGGCTAATCATTATATTTCTTGTTTGGCAGTTATCTTGCAATGACCTCAGGATATGATGCTAATGGTTGGTACGGTGGCACATTGCTTGGTGATCAAGATGAGAACAGTGAGATTTACAGACATTATACCCAACTTATCCAGGTTAATTAATTTCACTTCTAAAACGAATGAACTTAGTCAATATTTACATTTCCGACATTTCTACTTAGAAATCATGCTTTATCTAACTAAGCACTTTAAATGAAAATTTACATGCCTAGTGGACATTGATGTTTTTATGATGACTATTCATAATTTCATATCCATCAACTAAAAGGGATGTGATGAAAAGAAATTATATGAGCGGGTTTTTATTACTTTTTCTCTTGCTTTCGACTTTGAATAGTATCTTTGCTACAACTGAAAATTCCTGATGAAAAGCAGGGCCCTTCCATGGAATTACTTGGTCAAGACTCGGAGAAGGAAAAATATTATTCTGATCTTCTTTCTTTAGGGGTAGTTGATTCTAGGGACGACTCAGCCATTGAAGCAGAGATGGAAGCTGCTATGAAGCAGTTTCAGAAAATGGGGACAGATCTCGGGATTGTCCCGAAGCCTTGTAGAGCTATGGCTGGTGATCCTAGCCAGTTAACGAGATGGATCATCGGGGAAGATAAGCTACCCAAGGGATGAATGAGCTAAACATCCTCCGCGAAGAGGTCCCCTCATCATTTCACGAAAGGCGATCATTTATGCAGACTACTTTTGAGACAGTTTGTACAATATTAGAGAATTAAATGCATCTTGTATATATATATGATGTTACATTCTCATTGCTACTCTTTCTGTTGCTAGTGCTTGTGCATTGGTGCAATTTGTTGAGTCCATATAGCCTATACAGTGTATAAAATGTTCAGTTGTGTGTGAACGTGTAAAGGGATTCTCAAATTGCTATTTTACAAAATTTTCATAATATAATATAAAAAGTGATTGCAAGTAAATATACAAATTTCTCAAATGGATTATAAATATATACAAATTGATTTGAACAAGAGTATGGAATAGTTCACATTGAGTATGCTCAGTCGAGTGGCAAACGAACAAGAATAGAGCTAAAGCACATGTTAAGGGATTTCAAAAGACTTAATAATGTTAGTTATAAGGTACACATGCAACACTACTGTCACTAGTAAATCAATAAATTGCACTAGAAGAGATATATTAATGATGTTTCTTTGTTTAGCACATAACCTATTGGCATATGAGTTAAAACTTGGCATTTACAATGATTCAAAACATATCAGAAGACTTGAAAGCCTTGGATGAAATGCATGCCCCTCTCCTGCATTGTGAAGTTAGCATATTAGGAGCCTGAAAGCCCGAGCTGAAGGTCGAACGTCAGAGAAACTAAACTTCTATTCCTGATTAGATCAGGGGAAGTACCATACTCATTTCCATGAAGTTAATTGCCTAGTTCTGAGCTGTAACGCTTCATGTCCTCCTTCTGGTTCTGTCCTCTTCGTAGGTACCCTCATTCTCTCTTCGTAGGATGGACATTTGGGAGGAAAGTACTGTCTAGTGTCCCTCGAGCTCCCATTAACTGCAGAGATTCCTGTATTCACAGAATCCGTACATGGCTTGATGTTCGCAACTTCATTCTGGCTTCTTCCATGACCATGAACCATCTGCATGAAATGAGGTCCTCCATTGTTAGAAGGAACAGTAGTGTGATGGATTCTTTGAGGAAATGCAGCATGTACTCGTGGATCTCCTGAGTACTGCACAGGGCTAGGATAATGTATATTAGATGCAACTAAACCATTGGGGTATACGAAGAATGGACCGCTGGGGGGATAACTCTGAGGAGGCAACGAAGGGATAACATAAGGGAGGTTTGGCTGTAGTTGAACTTTCTGCAACTGTTCAACTTGCTGGAGAGCGTTAGGTGAAGTCATCAGGAATGGTTGCATCTGAGATTGACTATAGAACTGAATGCTACTAAAATCTGACCAATATGCAGGTCTAACAACATTAAGGCCATGATGACCTCCAGAATTAGTTGTAAAAGACATGCCGGGTGAAGTGTGTGGTACTTTTGCAATATGTTGGCTTGGTATATTATTCCAATGCCCATCATCACATTTATCCACAGTTGACGAGCCTTCAGTCAAATGAAAGTCTACAATCCCGGCATTCACAGATGTAGCTGGCAGAGCAGTCCCCTGAGACATGTCACCAATGCAATTAAGGTCAAAGTCTACCCTTTCTGTTTTACTACATCCGACTTTCGAAGAAGGATCTAGGGTCAAGAAATTCGAATTTCTTCCAACTCCAAAATGCAATTCAGATTCTGCATCATCCTCTGTAGCAGCAACATTCAGGTCGAATCCTGTGAACCCCTTTGAGGCCGTTGGAGCACAACTACTCTGACTAGCCTGAAATATCAATTTAGTAGGTCGAAAAGCACTAGTTGCTGCAGAACCTTTCCAACTCATCTCACCTTCAAGTTTCTGGCTTGTCATGGGAATACTCAACGGAACTCCAGGTTTAGCCAACACACGTATCACATTGGAAGTGTTTCCTGTTTCACGAGTTGATTGTACAGAACTTTTGAACTCTTTACTATTTTCGTTCAAATCAAATAGATCAGGGTTCTTTGTAGATACCGATGTTGATTTATCCCCATAATTCATACCACTTTGTTCGTATAACCTTAGAGGATGTGGAGCCTTTGGCAGATTTTGCAGATGTGAGAACTGTTGTTGCTTCATGAGCTCTTGATCTAGAATGTCCAGGTAAGAGGAACTACTTTTTCCTGAATCCCTGAAATGTAGAAACCTTTCATTGAGTGCAAGACCATTACTTTCTTTTTTCATGGAGTCGTTGTCTGATGCAGCTCTACATATACTAATCTCCACAACAGCGCCTGTTTGACAATTACTGCCAGTCCCTAAAGCATGATCCAAATCACGGAACTGTTCCTTTTGGCCCACCCCATTCACACCGTGTTTATGCAAACTGGATATTGAGAACACATTCTGCTTTCTGACAAATCCTGACACCTTCTGTTCATTGTCTTCTCTACTGTTGCCAACAAATTTCTTAGAAGAACTTCCAGTAGCAATTTCTGATACTGAAGCTCGTGTCACTGGTTCCTCTGTGCTACTCCCAAAGCCTGCTGTGGTATAAGTGTGAGCGACATAAGTATGAGGCTTAGCTGACCTCGTTTCTGTTGACATATCCAAATAGCTCTCAGTTGAAGAAGAAACTGGAAGGGTTATCTGATTGGAGTTGGAGCAAGAAGATTCTGACATGTACTTCTGTCTTCCCTCCGATTTCACCGAAACCAGCACACTACTTTCGCTGGGGACAAGTGGTGCAGTTTCTGAGGTAACATCACTTCTTGAAGAAACATGCACTCTACATGGAACGCAATCTGAAGACTGTGTAGAAACAACATAATCCTTCAAATTTTCTCCAGTGGCAACAGTTGAGGACGGGTTCTCATTACTGAGGGATGATGAAGATGATATAGAAACTTGACCAGCAGAATTTGTAGAAAAAAAACTAGCAGAAGACTGTATCTCTACACTATTTACACGATGTGTGTTTGTCCAATGTCTATGAGAAAACTGATCATCAGGAGAAAACGTCTCCTTTTTAGATATTGGCTTACACTCATGGTCAGCCATATCTTCGTCAATGAAGAAGCTTTTAATTCACTTTCCTGTACTAGACTTGCACAATCAAAAATTTATTTTCAATCTAGCTGTGCCAACGGACAACTTTCAAGAACATTTCTGCGTCTCTTAACTCTCTTGGTGGAACATATACCTGCTGAATGTGTGACAGCCACCTCATTAAAATTCCCAGTGTGCAACTCTATGTAATTGATTCCATATCCCGAAACTTTGTGTACATTCAAAACAGCAAGCAACCTGCAGAATGAAGCTGAAAGATCAGTCGAACTTTCCTGTTAATACAATGAAGCAATGAGCTTCAAGTTAAAGAGCAGTTGAATACATTGACTCCATACTCTTGTTTACTCGAGTGCATATGGACATTTGTGATATAAATTCAAGTATACATTACAATTTACAGATCAAGTGTTAAAACCTTATATTTCAATTACATTCTTAATATTAATCCAATTATGCAAATCCAACCTATACAAATTACATATACTGCTTCATATAACAAATTGAAGAAAATTTGGCAAGATAGGAGAATGCATCCGGCCAATACATAAACATATACACTCTCAAAACAGAACTCCATGATAAGGCACCTTTCAACTGAGAATAAACTAACAACAGAAGTTCCAATTCTGCTAAATTTCAATCCTTTTCTTTACCTCTCGTGGAATAAATAAAAAAAATTCTTATCATACTATCTTCTATCTACACTTCTTATCTATTGCGAATTAGTAGATAGCGTTTTCACTTCTTCACTCTCGCGTCAATTTGGAAACAGTCCCCCCCCCCCGACACACACCTTACCCCGCTTAGTCAGGAGGGTCCGCCCGAGGAGTCGTGACATATCATTAAACAATGTCACACCTAAGAAGCAATACATACCATTGTTCAGATAGAAACTAAATAATTGAAAAATAAAGGGCATGGTGAACAAGGATTTACCAAAAGAGTGAAATCATCATCAGCAAACAACATAAACAAAACCAAAAGCACTTAAAACTCGACAAGTTGACACGTCATACAAAGAACACAAATAAATATTCCCTCAAAACTTTTCAACCCCATCTACATGACTACATGAACATCCACTCATTTCATACAAATTTGTTGACAAAAAATAAAATACATGTAAATTAACATAAAAATCACAATTATTACTACTTTTTCATAAAAAACCATAGTTAGATATATAACTAAAATATGGTTTCATTTCTGAATTTTGTTGAGTGTTCGACTAAACGACCATAAAGAAGAGAACATCGAATGACCTAGTCGTTGACTGGTTATTGGTTCGATTCTCATTGTAAGGGGTCGGTGGGTGGCGTTTTTTTTTTATAAAAAGGCCACCATAAAGAAAGACATCCCTCCTGAGCTCAAGAAGAAAAACACATACCTGGGATGTCTAGCAAAGAGAGTCCGAGAAAAACCAAATGAGTGAAGAAACGCATTAAGATAATGGTAATAAAAAGGACATTAAAAAGGGCACCAAAAGCAGAGCCCCTCTTTGTTGAATATCCTACATAAATTCAACAGTTTCATCTCTCTTCTAAACAACAAAACAAAATTTTATTTAGTAGTCCTAATCATTGACGCTTTTGTACCTACTTTTAAGTGAATTTTTTATATCAATTTGTACTAGTTATTCGTTATTTTTATAAATACACAATTCATATAATTAAAATAATCTTTAAATATAATCTCATATTACTATTGGTTTTTTTGATACATTAAATGGTCGAAGGTTCAATATGAGTAAACATATTTTCACGACACCAATATATGTTTCGTGTATTTGAAGTTTTTAGTGTAAAATTAATTTCATAAACGAATTTGAGTTGTGTACATCCACATACCCTACCATAGGTAAACTTAATGGTGCGTTTGGATTGAGGTGAATCAGGGCGAATCGGGGAAATTTTAATAATTTTTTTGTATTTGGGAACTAAAATTGGTTTATAGGTAGGATAATTCATTATCATTAATCCACCTCCATTATAACTGATTCCCCTCAAATTTGCTCCCCTCCAAATCGGGTGAGAATGGAAGAGAATCACATTTTTAATTATATTTTCATTCATTCTCTCCGATTCTCCTAGTTTATAATTATGGTACCCAAACAACAACAAAATATATTCTCCCTGATTCCCACTAATTCTCTTCCCATAGGATAATTTTTTTAAAAAAATTCTCCCTCTAATTCAGCTCGATCCAAACACACCAAAGGGATTTTCATATAGACAATGCATATTTTATGGGTTTTTTCATTAAAAGCATAACTTTAGACGCATAGAATATATGTTCGGTATCCAATATAAACAAGAATAGTCTAAACACGTCCCGAGGCACATGTCAAGTGGTAAAGAACTTGGGATGAACGACATCATGTCCAAAGATTAAAATTTCGTTTCGAGACATAATTTGGGATAACAAAAATATAGAAATGTTTCGGAACTATAAGAAACGTTGTAAAATTACAAAAACATGTGAAAATAAATGTTTAATATTATTAATTTATATCATATGAAATTATTCAAAGAAATTGAATGTTTTTAGTCCAATATGAAAGTATGTATGAAATATTCTACGACAAAACATAATCTTATTTTAAAACTCCCAATACTAGTCGTTTTCTTTGTTCAATAATTTTGATCAATGTTGACGGTTATGATCTTCATCTTGAGTATCATGATCAAAGTATTGTTTTTTTAATAGATTCAATTGATGAGGCTTATTAATTAAATTTGAATGAAATAGTTTTCAAAATTTTGATCGAAAGCACAAGCAATGGCGAAATATGGCATGGTTTCCACGTAATCTTCACTTTTAGAAATTCACTTGCGTTTCGTTTCGGTAACTTGAAAAAAGGAAAAAATTCGGCCGTTTTGTATCAAAATTTTGAACCATCACACCTTGTCTCTTCTGTAGCGCGTGGGTTCGAATATCTTGTGAGGCAGAATCTGTTGTGAAAGTGATAATGGACAACTTCAAATCCTCTCACCATTTAACGCATATTTCGTAATATACCTTCTCACGAATTCTTAGGTTAAAAGGTTACGGAGTCATTAAGGTCGTGACTCAATTTTTTTTTTTTAAGAATAGTCTAAATACGATTCACCGTAAATATAGTGATATACATGAGTGAGATGACATAGGCCACTAAGAAAAGTCCGAGAAAAACACACCAACCAAACTCCAAAACTGTCTCCACCTTTTCCTCTGCCATTTATACCAAAGATGACAGAGACAAAATCATTTAATGGTTTCATGCATATTAATATTGGCATTTATTAAATCATTGAATATGGTAAAGGAGTCAAGCTACAGGTGTTGTTAGACACTTGATCATTATTTACACCCATCATCATATGATGCTACATATGATTTCCTTTTATTTACTGTGTATATCTTATCTACACAATAATATAATTTCTTTTTTAGTTATAAATTAGGATGAATTAATACAAAAGTATTACAAGCAATGGTTACAGAAATTACTAACTAATACAAAGTAGAGTTGTACACGAGCAGAGTCGTGTCCGAGCTCAAGATTTTTTTGCTCGGCTCAGCTCGGCGAGCTTTCACCGAGCCGAGCCATTCCCGAGATGAGCTTCGAGCTAGCTCACTTAGCTCATTTCACAATTTCAAGTTCAATTTAATTAACAAAAAATTATTTTACATACACAATTAATAATATTATTAACATGTAACAAGTAATAAAATTAACCAACATGTAATAATGTAAATAGAAATATTAAATTGATATTTGTCATAATAATTGAAATGACTAAAAAAGTACAATATAACTAATTGTATTAAAACCAGATTCCCTATTATATTCCTCAAATCAACTTTTTTATACTTTTAACTCCAAACTGAAGACAAACTCAAATTATTTAAATATTGAGAATAAATTCAAATTATTTCAATACGCCGATTCAAATAATAAAATTTGAAATAAATTAATAATTAGTATTTTATTTGAAAAAAAGAAGATGAAAATAATAAAATTTGAAAAAAGTATATTTTTATGTTCCAATATAATTTTGAAGCTCTAATATAAATAAATTATAATTAATCTAACTTTAATTTATAAAAGAAAATAATAACAAAATAAAATTAAAATACAAAACTTAATGGAATAAAGGAGAATAGAGAAGTTGGAGGGAGTCCCCATCTTTAGGATTTGATATAGAGATCCTTAAATTTTCTTCGTGGGCCAGCCCACAATAAGGAAGCTGGAAATGTTCAAATTTTCAACATTTTCACTTTCCTATTTCTATTTTTGCACTAAGGAGCATTTTAGGTAGTCTATTGTAAATGCTCTAAGTCCAAAACAGCTCAAAATCCGTCGAAACCCTTGCTGAATCTGCCGTGATCGGTACTTGGTCAAGCTCCGACCCAAGTGCCCACCCCTCTCGTAGCTGACTTAGGGACTTGCCAAGTACCGACCAAGTTCCGACTCAAGTGCCGATCAACTTTGTACCTGATTTCGGATGATGGTCGGGACTTTGCATCACCAACCCATCCTCCGATCTCCTGTGAAATTGGCTTCACAACAGATCATGACAAATGCATGAGTAATTCTATTGAACAATGAGATGAGCTAATTAAATAGAACATTTAAGATGAATGTATCATCTTATTCAATGTTGATGTGATAAATAATTAAAATGTAACAATATCAATTATTTTGAGTTGAGCATTGAATTGAAAAATAAAATATGGGTACTTGTGATAATGTCAGAGTTAGACAAGTGGGGTGGGGGTGGGGGTGGGGGTGGGGGGTGGGGTATGGTAGTACTGTGCAGCCTCCATCTACTGACAAAAGAGCGTGATGGGCAACACTATCGATGGTGATTGCTGGGCTCCATTTATGGGATCTTTTTTCCTTTTTCTTTTTAGTACTACTACTCCTTTGTCCACCTGGAATTCCTTTCTCTTGTTTTTACATGCTTGTCTCATCCCATTTGCTCTTTTTCTTTATTTACTATTCACTCTCTCCAATTTAAAAAAATTACCTTTTTATAATTTGTTTATATCTTTTTTCAAAGTTAGAAAATTATATTATGAAAAAGTAATTGAAAAAATAAATCTAATTATATAAATTTTATAAATTTTAAAATAAATAATAATTAATTTTTTAGATTGGAAATACACTAGTACTCTATAACCAAAACACCTTTCAATAATTCCTAACCCTAATCCCAAAATACAAATATCTATTGGACACAGTTATTGGATCTTTTATTCTAACCTATTCCCTCGAGGCAATACGTAATAGTTGAGTGGAATTATGGAAGCCGCATGATGAATAATTGTTTTTGAACATTCATTTATTTATTTATTGATGGAAACTGCATGATGAATTAAGGAAATTTTATTTGAACTGTTAATCACATAATCTTTTGTAAGAGAATGTTGAATTGCTCCATATATATTATAATAATAAATTAGAGTAAAATTTCTATAAATTAATAATCCTTATAAAATAATAAATTTGTTTGTTCACCAGTTAAAAAAATTTAACGAAATCGATAAAATAATAAGATAATATTTTTTTTAAAAATTCTTTTGTAGTATAAGGTCTCGCAAAAATTATAAATTAATAATCCTTAGAAAATTGAAATAATATTATTATAATTTATTTAAAATATGACTTTATATTAGTTTTTTCTTAAAGTTCAAATCTCTTTGGAGTTCATTTGATCTATAATTTTTCTTATTGCATCCATTAGTTCCGTTGTTGTGTTTTTGAATTGTAACATAAAATTGTAAAGAGTTCTAGCAGCCAAAAGTGCTTCCTTTCGAGTAACAAGTTCCAAAGACATGGTATCATCTTCATCTTCATCTTCATCATCACCATTGTTCTCAATGATACACAATTTCTTCTATATTCTGCACCTCTCAACATGCTTCATTTTCACCCCGATAGTTCATTAGATTGTTGATGTCCATCTTATTATGATAGTCACATTGATTGATCATTGTCTGAAGATATAATTGAATAATTTTAGAAAGTTTTGTATCATTTATATACAAAAGTTCCAAAATTACTTTATGTCCTTCTTTTGTTTTTTCTTATGAAATTTGACCTCATTATTTTACTTTATTTTAAAAAATGCCCCTCCCATGAAGCCTACTTTGCCAAGAGGCGGCAGGAGCGCAACGACCTAGCCCAAACCTACTTAAACAACCAAAAGGCTTGCCCCGGTATGTGCACCTTCCTTGACTTCTACATTGCGAACAGATTCTGGTTTCGCCTCTGATCTAACACCATCACACCACCTTTCATGCAAGAGGTTTTGAGTTCCCATTCATTATTTGTAATACCATTGTATTCATAATTTATAATTAATTTACAAAAAACGTACATTAGTAGATTTGTCTAATATTTTATTCTAATTGTCTATTAGATGGGAAGCATCTGTATTCATTATTTGTAATACCATTGTATTGATAATTCCTCACTAATTTACTGGAAAAAAAGTACATTGCTCAACACAGTCCAACAAGTTCAAATTCATACATCGCATTTATAATATATAATTTGTGATTAATTAACCAATATAATATTCTATATAATTTTATTTATATCATCTTTAACTACTCTTAAATATAATATCTAAAATAACAGAAGATATTTGCAAGGATATTTTTCAAAAATGAAGTTAAATGTATTTAATAATCTTTTAGGGGCGGAGGGAGTAGGTAATTATTTTACGTACACAAATTACTAATTAAAATAAATAAGAGATTGACATGCCATTTATTTATGCCTTTAAAAGTTAAAACATTGTATAAATATGGTTACAAATTCATAGAAGTTGAGTTACTTAAGCATAAGGAGACCCAGGACATCTAGCTTGGTTTGGATTCTCGTAGATATGTATATTTGAACGTGCAACATGTTCGGGACAACTTTTATAGCATTTCATCAACTATTTTGTAAGATTTTCAGGCGTTTAGGCAATTTTTTTTTAATTGTAAATTAGTGATGAGATGAGTTTTTAATCTAATACCTTCTGATTACTAGCAAGAGTCTTTTCCACTAGACTATTCAATTAACTCGGACGTTTAGACAAATTTTAACACTTACTCAATGAAAATTTTAACACGTTTCAAGACAAATGCGGAATCAATAACATCCAAGAAGCGAAGTTCATACATTACACGAATTAAAGTCACATCCCAAAAGCGAAATTTCATTCGAACAACACTCAAAGAAAACAAAACTATTTATTTGGAACTTAGATTTTCCATTTGTTTAATTTAAAATGTGTTTCCTACCATATAACTATTTATAACTTCTATAGCTTGTGAAAAAAATGCATAGCAAAGCAAATACCGAAACACATAGTAGTTAAATTCCAAGTTCAGATAGACAACTATTAGATCAACGTCAACATGTCCCAATCCGATTGAGAGATGTTCGTCTAGATGTAATGAGAGGGTCAATCAGTACACAATTATTACAACATAAGTAAAACTTCATCAGCTGCAGAAAGTGCAACATTTTGTTAAACCATAGAAGACAAAGTAAAACTCTATACTCATTTGCTATTCTCTTAATACACTTCTTCATTTAGATTATAAGCACTCAAGAGCTAACAGGCTCCATCTGATTCAAGTGGAAAGAGCCATCATTTTTCTTGTGCACCTCAACCCTCAATTTCTCTTCCTTTTCTCCCCTCTTCACCTTCAGAAGCATTTCAAGTTTTGAAAATTCTTCAATAACCTGAATAGGGAAAATTAAAATAATACGTAACCCGACAATGGTACATCTGAGATTCTAATTGGACTTGGAAACATATTGATATATTAAGGGAGCGAAGAAGTTGCAAACTAGACTAATAAGAACTCAATTCAACACATCACGGGGGCTAAAAGTTTCACAAAGCAACATTAACGACTAAGCAAATAATCATCTGAAACTCGTACACACTTCGAGAGGTTGAGTGAAGACGCTTGCAATAGAAATTTAGTGCAGTGACAGTTTCACATGCACTTGATAGTTTCAGAAACTATGGTATAGTAGTCATCGTTTAAGTTGGTTTCAGAAACAAGAGTGATCAGTTATGTATACAGATATTGCATTATATAATAATAATGAGTTGAAGTAGGTCATAGACATACCTCCGCCTTGGCCTTAACAATCTCCTGCAGAACATATGGGAATAGTGAATTCGATCTCTGCTGAATAGTCATAACAGCATGATCTGCTGCATCTTTAATGATTGGATCATGTACAGGCACTGATTGCCAACCTGATTCCCGAGCATCTGATTTCCCAATAAATTAAGACTCAGAATTACACATAAATAACAAAAAAAATTAAAACAGAGTTGCACCCTTATCAGTTTTTTTATGGATTCAGGTGAACTTTAGGTTGCTGAAGTTGTAAACTATTTCCATTAAATCTTTTCTAGCAAAACTGAGTTATTTGTTGCACTATTTTAGAAAGAAGTGATTATAACAAACTACAGGAAGCTTATACACTTTCCCTATACTTCAAAATATTCAAGCAACTTGGACGCAAGGAGAAAATAATTCATACGCGATTCGTGCAAATTCAGCAAAAATTTAAACCAAAGTTCTTTGCGATATCACTCAAAATTTTGAAGAAGAAATATTAAGATGGTATAGGCCGAATTGAAGTAAATCACTAAATCAAGGGAGACCAAACTACAGAAGGTTCACTTCATACAGAATAATATAGGAGTATCAATAGTTATAGAGGTGTGGTGTTTTTATGCATTGGTTAGAAATTCGGCAGAGGTAAAGGGTTCAAATTTCACAGCACTAGGTTTTTTAGGAAAAAGGTGTCACGGTTGGATGGACTTTGATGCATATAGTTCGAATAGGTCTCACTCATCAAAATCATGGAACGAGCATTTATGGAGACTCACTTTCTAATTGAAAGACTAGCAACCAGCACACGAAGTAAAAGCATAAAGACCAAGCACCAGAACTAGATTTCACAGGCTTCAAAATTGTACATTATCTCACTTACCTTGCTTGACACCAAGATCTGATGACGTAAAAGAGGGAGCATCATCAGCATCTCCAACGTGGCGGAATTCCTGTAATTCCTTGAAGCTCATCCATGGCTTCACCCAGATCTTAGCTTCATAAAGCTTCTTCTTTCCCGCTTCGACGACTTCAAGTGTGAGATGGTGTATTGTACCGGCAACCACTTGCTCCTGAGCTTTTACCACTCTTGCCAACTCAAGCATCACATTCTAAATTTAACTCTCTATTAGAGATCATATGATAAACAAAAAACTCAGAATTCAACAAAAGGGGTTTTAAACTATCACTATTACATACATAATCACAAACACTGATGTGATACAATCAAAAGCCTGAAATAAATCATACCCCCCATTTAATTCATCTACTTATTTGACCCTAAAATTCAATTTAATGTTTAATGATATAAAAAATGATTTTTCTTCTTTCAAGAATTAACCAGAAGGGGTTTCTCTTTCTTGTTGTGATCTTCAATGGCAAATGAAGCGAATACAATCAGCTACTAACATTCAACAAAAGGGGCATCTCCACTACATACACATACTTGACATAGTTCAGAGCACGAAACAAACCCAAAAATTCAATGTTTGATAAAAGTTGAACTTTTGAAGTTTGACGATAAAAATTTGACCTCTTCCAGGAATTCATCAAAAGGGGTTTACCAGTTCGATAACATTCAACATTTTCAAGAATTAATCATAAGGGGTTCATCCAAACTTCAATTAAACCAAACTTTACGCCCCTAATCGGTATGACTTTATGAATACCACGTCTCCAATTAGTCACGCGTTGATCATTTATATGGATACAAATAAGACGTCTCTAATCATACAATCAAACTTATGTGGGTTAATCACTTGTCACAAATTTGATGATAAAAATTCGAACTTTTTCAAGAATTATGAAAAGGGGTTTACCTCTTTCTTGTTATGTTCATCAACTGCAAATTGAGCAAGTCTATCAATCTCAACACTGTTTTGGACAGATGGGGTATCACTCAAACCACCAAGAGTAGCCATTTCAACACCACAATCAACACAAAAGGTAGAATCCTCTGAAGAAGTAGTTGCAGATAGAGGAAAAATGATAAATACCAACAACAATAAAGATAGTATGAAAATAGAATTTGACCAATTGAAAATGGAGGAAGAACAGAAACTATTCTTGCTTGAGGTGAATACTTTCATTTGAGAAGTGTGGAATAGTAGAAGAATATCAACAACTGAAAAAAAGGGAGAATCTGATAGTGGAGAGCCTACACGTGTTACCTCCCGTGTCAAGTTTCGACTGAGAAATCCAATACACACCCCCAAATCAGTTTTTACTTTCCACCTAATTTAACAATAGTTTCGTTTCGATATATTTGATTGTTTGGATAAAAGTATTTTATTAAAAAATAAAGTAAATGATTTTATTGATCACTCACGTTTATTAAAAAACATTAGTTGATCATCCTAATATGACTTTGTGTACTTTCAATCACTCATGTTAAATATTGTGTATACTTTTGATCACTCACGCATTTTTTGGTAAAACTCGTAATTTTTAAAATTTTTTAACATTTTAGTAAAGATATTTTATAATTTCACCATGGATTTGTCATTAACATCAACTAACTCTCATCAAGATTTAATATGCCAATGCTTCACATATGAACATTGTTGAGCTTGTTAAATCTCGAAAACATTGACTTAGTTTTGTATTTAGGTAGTATATCACCTACTCTATAACTACTATCATAATTATTTAGTCGACATCTAACTTATGTGTGCCAATTGATGAATCAATTGTTATTAATTTTGATAAAAAAATGAATAAAGAAAATAACTCATCATATTGAACATACTTCATGCAAAATTTACACAACGGCAATAACAACACTCACAACTCCAAAACCATATTTTATCAAGTCCAAGTAGTTTGTTACACTTTATATGACAATACATATATTTTATTGTAATTTTATTTTTAAATTATAGTTTAAACAATCAAGAGACATGTCAAATCTCAACATAACAAAAAGGTCCGATAAAGTGCAATTATACGATATTTTACTATTTTATCAAGAATTCAGGAAGACAATTAGTCCACAATCAAGAACCGTCAACACACTCAATTCAATCTTCTGCTTAGTTCCTTCAGGAGGCTCTTTCAGTAGCCCATTTACACAAATATCAAGGATTATTTTAGCAGATCATATGGAGTATTTACTACGTCTAAAATGTAACTTGCATATATTATCTAAAATCATTTTGATAATTTTCTCGCCAAATTAAAACACTTATATATAATCATGTTTTAATTATTTGTTGTTATTAAAATGCAAACTATTTTGCCTTTAACCAATAAGTCCCTAACAAGATTTTTTTTCTTTTTTAATAATGAGCGATATATATATTAATCGATACAACTATTACACATCATTGCAAGCTAGTGTGCAAAATGAATTGTCTCTCCTAAAATTAGGATTTTCGACAATAGTTCATGTGATGAAGCACAATAATTGCTCAAGGAAGTATGTTTAACACATGATCAAGTATTCAGGACGAACAATTTAACAATTAAAACTTTGGGGATAAAAATAAGATATGAAGGAAATAAAGGGTTGGGATTTTGAAATAGTGGCAATCATGCTGACACCTCTATCGAGGTCTCGGGTTTGAGCCCTCTGGCTAGTATGGAAATTGGTTAGAGAGATGGATTCTCTCACTAGTTTGACGCTAGTCGCCTTTTTCCTTGAGTTTACGAATTTACGAATTGTAATGATGTTTAATAGTTGTATCGATTATTCGTATTAATATCACAAACCATTTGCACAGATCATACATTTACCAAAGTGTAACTTGCACATATTATTTGGGATCATTTTGACAATTTTTTCTATAAATAACAATAAAGTCATAGTTAAATAAATATCCAAAAACCCCTTACTTTTGATATAAATTACTCAACAACATGAACTGGGTTAGTAATTAGTTTTCACCTAACTACAAAATATAAAATATCAAAATGTTTCTGTGAAAGCATACACTATTGAACTGGGGGAAAAGAAGAGAAAAACGAAAAGAGTTATTAAAAAACACAGCATGTACATCAAGATATATACATAATTTAAAATCATCCAGAGCTGCCGGCTACCTCTACAGCTCGTTGCCTCATCATCTCCATGACAGCGGCTCTTCGTCGAGATTCAGACTGTTGCTGTAGCCTCTTCAAATGATCCCTCAAGTCTCTGCAAATTCATTAACGCGAGATAGGTTTAAGGATGCTAAGTAAGCAGGGCTTAACGGTTCCACGGTTTTTACCCTATTAGTTCCCTTTAAATTCAAGATGTATACCATTTGCCATCTGACGCTTTTGTAATCTTTATGAACTACTAATATTCTACCCGATTTGGTAGTCTTGAAAAAAGTATAGACTGTGTGCATGTGCATATGGACAATTGCGAGGGAGGTTCAAACTTCAAATTACAAAGACATTGAGTTAATACCTGCAACGGGGCACATTGCACTGTGATTCTTTACATGCCCGAGCATGAAGCTGAAGGAGATACCACATTTTCTTACAGAGTAGACATCCATTAGAAGCACGTACTTTGCACTGTATTCCATGGCGGAAAAGCCGCTTGACCTTTACACAGTTAGGATAGTTGCACTGTGGAGATCGGCACTGTGAAGCATGCACCAACAGTTCAAGCATTTTCTTGAGCTGCGAAGTAAAAAAGATAAAACATGTCAGTTTTCACAGGCTAACTGAACTAAACTTAAAGCACTGAAGTCAAGCTGCTCCATTGTTGGTATAAATCTCAAATTACATCAGGCTGATATTCGGCATCAAATACTTCATACTTGAGAATAATTGTTGTTTACACATCATGAGCAGAATAATGAAGCATGTAATGAAAGAAAATGAAGAATATGGCAAAACTTCCCAAGACATATAAGCCTTGTTATCATAAAAATGATTACGATGACTAGATTTTACTTTCATTGATATATGTATTACCTGTGTAACTCTTAGTTGCCTTGCTTCCTTACTTTGTGCATTAACATCAGCAACAGATGGATTATTAGTCAGCTTGTGAGGGTGATCGATGCCACCATCTTTCAGATAACAGGCATTGCAAACATCATAGTCAGGGCAAGTATCACATCGCCAACCTTGACCAGTTTCGATGTCGAGATGACAAACCACACATTGGGTAACAAAAGGAGGCACTGTGGGGTTATGCAGATAATAGAGGACCATCATAGAAGAATGTTTAGCACGTCGTAAGGTGTCATACTGATAATGATTTCCTTGACACAAACTAAGAAATGCATGCCTTGTGTCAAAGAATTCACTCTCAAGAATCTCATCTTCATCCTTGGTATCATATGGTATATCCTTAATCTCAACCTGCATACATAATAGATTCCGACTTTCAGTTACGTCAATATACCTAAGTGAAAAGCTCTACCCCCCTCAAAAATCCAGTAGAGCTGATGTAAAGTAAGGAAAGCGTTGAACTGAAAATAATTTTTAGAGATGACAAATGACTTATTTAACTTACAGGGTAAAGAGGATTGTTTGAATTTTTGATTGATAGGATGCCTCTCTCTGTCTTCACGTTTTAGTTCAGCTTCATAACACCTGGAAGACAAAAAAAAAACCAAATCTTCTGATTTAACCCATTCGTTGTAGATGAGAATGAGAAGAAACAAGGTCAATGGGTAAGATGAATAAATAATCCAGAACAGTCACTACTGTTGTTTCAGACTTTCAGCTTCAACCTCTAGATCTCCACAGCGTTCAACTCAAAGAATAATATGACATCTTTAGTCACTATCTTATTAATAATTTTAATCTGTAGAGGACCTACAGTAGTTCGTGCCTGTCATTCGAACATGCACTTTTTCTTTTTGAAAAAAAAAATATTTATAATAAATGAAAAATTAATGTAAAAATTAGCATTTAAATTTATATTTAAGTGTGTTGACTAACCACTTCAAAATTATGCCGATTCGAACAGGCATTTTAAAATATCAAGATCCGCTACTGATTTTAATAATAACCACTCATGATTTTCGAGAAGGATGATAAAATGAGCAATAAATTCTTCCACAAGTGCAGAAACTAAACTACCATCCCAAAAGATTGACCAGTTTGTTTTTTCAAAGGTCAAAATTAACAAACTTTACGGTCTTAAATGATACACACAACTTCGCTTTGAATCAACATTATCATTAGTAAAACTACTTTTACACACACACACACACACATATATATATATATATATATATATATATATGCTGGACAAGATGTTCTCTAAGACATACAGAAATTATTTGATTCAAATATAAACCGTCAAGGCGTCAACTCATCAAAATTTGACAATCTTTTAGGGACAATGGATTATAAAGATGACAGTCAGTCATTACCCAAGTAATGACTTGCTCGATATCGCATGTAGTTTGGGTTTACATAAGAGAACCAATCTGATTCTAAGGCACAGATGAAAACCACCTCCCGATGCACCAAAAATTGTTGGCACTCCACTTTTGGACACATACCAAAAAATGTCAAATTTACCCCCCATATAATGTCACAATAGTAAGATATAAATATATCGGAGCAATCATGCAAACTAACAATATCTTACAGTGCAGTTTATTAATGTCAGAGAAAAAGTCGTCACAGGAAGCCATAACGTCCATCTTATCTTGTATAGTGTTACTTGTTAAAAGGTAGGGAAAAGTATTTTTTTTTTGGAACCGGGGACCAAGTTACTATTATTTCTTTTTCTTCTTTTGTATTAAGCTTTTCAATTTTTTTTAATAAATGATTGGCTACAAAAGGATTTTTTTTTAGTGAACATGTCACAACTTACTTCTATTTTTGTTTTTGTAAAACGAAGAAAAAAAATTCGATTTTATCTTCTATTTATACGAGGAAAAAAGAATCAAATTATCACTATATTACATTTCGTAAGTGATCAAATCACCAACTCATCTACACCTAGTTTTGCTAGACATTTTGAGCAATAACCAAAGATGAAAAAGAGTTCAAAGAATGAGTAAGATTCTTACTTGTCGCAAAGATTAAAGGTTTTGCATGAATTGCAGATCCAGCTTTCCCGGATACTATTAGTATCAACAATGAGGATGAATACTGTAAGTTGGACCATGATGAAGTCCTCCCTCATTGCGTTAAATTGTTTTCTCCGAGCTACAAAGATATTTTAGATTTAAATGTCAGAAAACGAAAAACAAAGTTCCTAACTCAGATAATAGGACTCTTAGATGGAAGAGGAAATTACAATGTTATAACAAAATAACTTACACAAGCTAATAAATTTTTCAATTATCTTTTAAAATCCAATGTTACATAGGACATCTACTAATTCAGTCAGTTACTCACTTATCTAAAAATACTATTAGAAGTCAGTTATAATGAACACCTTAAACAAGAATTTCTATTATCTTGTCAAATAAGACCCACTGCTACATGTCAAATAAGGTCTTTGGCTCTTTGAACAAAGTGGCATTGGATGGAAAACCGTGGCAATAGGCTAACTTACTCGATATTAAACCTCAAAAAGCACAAGTTCCAACTTCTCAAATTTCAGGGTTCAACTTGAAATGCAATCTTAACGAAAGTAATGCTATATCAGATTATAGCACAATACTTGGACATGAGAATTTTTAACTAGCAGATAACACATTGAAGAGGGTGTTTATAGAACTCCAAATCATATAAACATAACAAGTAAGCTTCAAAAGACATAATTATACCATATATCACCAATAGATAGAAAAAAGATTTCATGTAAATATTCCTATTACTTAAAATAAAATGAGTTACTTTTGAATTAATTTTCTTATCCATCAAATATGTGTGCAAGATGCAAACATCGGTATGCAACTATCGATCACCAATTAACAAATATCGTAGAATCATGAACTCCCACAAGCAAACATTCACCTTGATGATCAGTCGATCAGGCAAACCCATAATCGTTTCGTCATGATAAAGATCTTGATGAAGCAGTCAAGCAGCAGAAAGTTTTAAAAATCCCGATACAAGGTTCATTCATTACCAAGCACATATTTCAAGGTGAACAGACGAGGCTGTTGGGGCAAAGGTATACCTTATGCATCAGAATAACATCTTTTGATGCATTCCCTGAAAGATCAGTTTGACCAGCAGCTTTAAGTGCTCTTTTTGTGATGCTTTTCTTTAAGGTACCCTTCTTATGTTGTTTCCTCCCTTCTTCTTGTTGAACCTGATAAATCATATCCTCTGCAGCACCAGGCCAATAGTCTCCATCAAAGTAAGGTAACCGAGCGGCAGTAACCTTAGCTCTACATTCACCAGTGGACACAAAGAAATGGTCATAAAGATTAGTGCGCTCAACTATATTTTCCTTTGCAGCTTTTCTAAGCATTGACAAGTACCTGAAAATTACATATACTTATCAACATCAAACAATAACCATAACATAATATAAGCATGTTTACATCTAACATGACTTACCACTCTCTAAGTTTATCTGATTTTGGAGTTTTCTGAATTTCAGGGTGGCAATATAAAATGTAATCCTCGCCCTTCAATGGTGGACAAGCCCAAATAGCAACTCGCAAAACCACGCATTTTGCAGTACTCAAGATACCCAATCTGGTGAGAAGCATTAATATTGAGAATAGACAGTTGTGAAAGCATTTCATTATATGTAAAATTAATCAGAAAAAGGAGGGAAAACTTGCCAGAATTTCATGATAGACATATGTACGAAGTGACTCTCCAGATACTGTTTTGATCTCTGGTCTGAAGTACTTTACAGAATCAAGATAAGAGAGATAAACACGGCGATTATTGGGTTTTTCACATTCTGATCCAAATTCTTGAACATACATGCCAAATAGGCATACTTCCACCCCTTCAATGTTTTGGAAAAACAACAACACCTGAATGTTACAATATCAGAAAATAGTAAAATAATGTATGTTCAGTGCAATATTACAATTGATATGAATGAGCAAAATAAATTGACAATAAATGCTGCATGAAAACATCATAAGCCACATTGACTAATAGTTCCAGGCCAAAAAAAGAACCATCTTGAGAAACAACAGGATAATAATAATGCCACATCAATACTGCTAGTGCTGCTCATTGTACAACAAGAAAGTGGTACAATTGACATTATGAAGCCTTGAAGTATTTGAAGTGGAAAAACAATTAGACTTCTCCTACATGGAGGGTTGTCCTGGAGAATCTCGACTAACGAGCAAACAGAAAATGAGGCCCTAAGAAAAACTGATTCTGAATACCTTAGATTTATAAGGATATTCTGAAGGATAATTTTCTTCTTTGAAGATCTCAAGAAACTGTGGTTTGACCTCCAACTTTTTGTCCACAGATGAAACTACTCGCACAACAATTCCATCTGCGCCAGGAATCTGACAGTAAGACAAAATAACAAAAAAAGTTAAAACTGCAATCCGGCAAGTGTAAAATATGTATCAAATTTAAGGGATGGCAAGATGAATAATTGCGCTTATCAAAGATATTTGTGTTCACAATGACATTGCAGATCAATCATAAATTCAAATAAACATGATTCGTACGTTTTTCTATTACATGAGTTTGTAATCAATAACATTCTTCAGTCCAAGAAAGACAATTTACAAAAAGTGAACAATAATTCAACGTCAAAAAGACATGCAAGCTAAACTAAATCACCTCATCAGTACTTTTTCCAAGAAAATTTGCCCGATCTTGTCTTTCTTGCTTCAGTTTTCCAGCTAATCGTTTCTCGATATGGTCGCTAAGGATTGTTCTCGGCAGATCCTTCGCTCCAAGAACAGCACTCTGAGGCAATGGCATTCTTTCCCCTCTTTCAATCTCTAATACATAGCAATTTGGGCATGTATATTCAGCCTGCCCACCATCATTCCTTCTACCATTGAACAACGCACATATTTGATGTTGCCAAGCTTCACATTTATCACACTGCACCCACTGTATAAACAATAAAATATTCATACATTCTTGAGATATACTTTGGAACTTTTCTAGAAGATATGCAAATGACATACCCATTCTTCAGTCTCTTCATCATCATTTTTCTTCTTCTCTAACCTTGCTTTTGGAATACGAAGTTTCTCAACCATGATGGTATCCCCTCGCGCATCATTATGGCAATGAATGCAAAACCAATGTCGTGTATCACCAGCACCAATTGTATAATACATTGCATTCCTTTTGATCCGAGCACCACATGTTGAACAATAAATTGGAGGTGGCTCAAAAGTAAGCTTCTCAACTGCACACAACTGGCAAGAGTTCTCACTCATAGAGGCTCCCATTGCTTGATTCTTTTCCACTTTAGCTTTACTCTGGAAGGCAAAAGAAGAACACAACTAAGAATCTATGCAGGACACTGTACCACATATGCATAAACATATCTTGGTGCAGTGACCAGTCAAATGCATAAATAGACATTTGAATTCCAGACTCGTCACGTACATATGGGTGGACTCTTAAAAATATAAAGATTGACGTGTTCAAGAAACTTCATTTACTAGTATTGAAGTGTTCTTCCTGTTGATACACATTGATCACTTTGAGCACATTATGGAGCCCTAAGGGTGACACTTCTGTTCATCCTCTGAATGAATGGAAGTAATAATTGTCTCTGATTAGACATTTTCAGTTTATGTTTATTTCCATATACAGTATTGATTACTTAAATACAAATCAGATCTGCATGATATAAAAATATATAATCCTTGATAGTCTATGATAAGATGCATCATACTTCAGTATAATAAAATCTAATCTGCTGCCCTATGTTATTCCTTCTTTAGTAAACTTATACACTCAAGGTGATTAACATTTAGGTAGCAGCACCATACAAAAAAAACAAATGCAGAACATTATGTAGATCTGAAAATACATAGGATACATCTATAACATCGATATAAGGAGTTAGATGTCTCACTATAAAGGAAATAGGAACATAATTTATTATAGATCACCTGACCGACCCACTGCCTGAGGCCTTGAATATGTTCACGAACTTTCTCAGGGGTGAATAACTCAATCAATGATACTCCTTTTACTTTTGGCTTTCCAGACTTAGATCCACTAGCATTTTCAGGAGGCACTGATGCACTTTCTAGCTTGACCTCACTCTCCTTCTCAAACTTAATGCTTTCCTGTTGAGCAAAAGACACAGCACTATTTGGCATACACGGGTCAATACTGGGTCTCTGCATGCATGAACCATCTACATTTTTGCTATTTAGCTCACTATTTTCTGGACTTCTCCCCCAGTACTAGTAAATTCCATCTTTAGATCTTTAATCTGAGACTCCAAAAGGACATTAGCATTAGACTGTTGCTCCCCAGATTCTCGCAGGACATGATTCTCACTGCAAGCAGGATTTGGTTCTACAGAGACATCAGGTTGTAACGTGTGAACAATCTTCACACGTTTAAGAGAAGGTTCTAAATTCATAGGATTCTCATCAACTTCTGGACTTGTCTTTAGATTGGATCTATCTGCAACTTCACTTGGACCAAGAGGTGCAGAACATCGAATAACTGAAAATGACATACTTTTAGAATCAGAGCTTGTCTGTGGCTTCAGATGTGTGGCAAGATAATTTTTCACTGGGATACACACTGGGCAGCCTGTATCTATGCACTGCTGATGATGGTTAATTAACTTCACTGTACCACGACAGCGTGGATATCGGCATTCAGATACATGGCATTGATCTATGTGCAACAATAGTTTTTGGGCAGTGATACAGTGAGGTTCTAGACATTTCCCTTGTGGATCTGGACAGCGACGGGCATGATGCAAAAATAATAACCACCTCAGCTGATTCCTAAACTGCTGTTTGCGGTCAAGACTATGTGATCTGTGCACGGTACCACTTATATTTAATGGATCTTCTTCTGTAGTTGCAACAAGCTGACCATTCATAGAAGCATACTCTGATATATTGTTTTTCCGGGTCTCATCTAGTCCAGTTATTCTGTGAGAATATTTCTGCTTGACATCTGGTTCACATGGGAAGTTCACTGGTGCAAGAGAGTCATCTTGAGGCTTAGGGTACCACTGACTCTGCATACTTGCATCTGCTTGAACACTCGCAGATGGGGATCTTAAATCATTTTGAGAGTTGGGAAGAAATTGGTCCTGATAAAACATTTGTGGCATTTTTTGGGAAGCCTGAGTGAGTGACGACGGGGAAATCTGGGGAACAGAAGGAAAAGATTGCCACTGGCTATTCCTAGAATGAATATTTGACGAATTCTGTATTAATTGACTTGGCACACCAGAAAACTGAAGTTGCTCAGGGGCTTGAGAACGCATAGCCTCAATGTAGCTATCTGATTCAGCCTCTGATTTTAATTGACTGTCTAGATTAGATGACAGCTGTGATTGACCGAAAGCACTGTTATCCAACAAAATATGGTGATGCTGATTTTGTCCATTTCGTTGGTTTTCAGCTAGGGGGGGTTGATGCTGCTGTTGGAACTGCAAATGCTCATGAGTTTGTACAAGGTTACCAGAGAACGAACTTTGAGATGGATACCTCAATTTCCCCAGTTGATCTACCGACTGAGGAGGCATCACATAGCCATCACCTATGTGAAGTTAGTTGAAGACTTGAAGTAAGTACCATAAACGACAAAAAGCAAGATTACATAAACTACGGGAGGTCGCAAAATATTTTAAGAATCTGTCACATGCTTCAAAAAGTGGTGGCAAACAAAAAAAGAGAGCGAGAGAGAACCCTGTGATAATGGTTGCTGAAGTTGATCTAATTGTCTGGAGGAGTTACCGGTCATGGCTGCTGTAGGATACCCCTCAGAACTCATGAGCTGATTATTATTCCCAACGCCACTATTCGAAGTCCCGTTTAATAACCCATACGAATTCTGCAAAGTAGATTTCATTCCAGCACCCATGTGAGTCCCAAGGTTACGCAGAATGCGACTGTTTCCGCCCCCAGCTTGTGGTTTTTGCTGCAGAGGCTGTGACACTGCTGTGTATTCAACATTGTTAAATGTATATGGATGGTTACTTGTGACGAGGTTCATACTATTGTTTATGTTACTAAATCCAGGGGTAGGCATCATTTGGGTTCGCATTCTCTCAGCCCCAGCACCCATGTTATCATTTACTGCACCAGTAGAGACACTAAAATTTCAATGTTGATGTACATTATGGAGAAAAAATTCATAAGGAAATTAAATATAGCAAGTTGAAATTATGCAGCAACTTCACTAGTCCTCAAAATTATTAGCCCGAGAAAAAAATTACCTTCAGGTTGACTTAATGAACCACCAATTCCACATGCAGCAGGCCCATTTGTTGTGGGGAAGAAATTCGCAGAATTAGAAGTGCTGGAGGAACCAATGTTATATTATTATGGCTCAGACCCATTGAACCATCCATTGTTGAAGCTATGATTAGGTTTGAATTTCTGCTTTGGGATGTGCCAGGGGTTGGAATCATTGTACCTATAGAAGAAGGTGGATTAACATTTGAGTACTGAGGGTTACGAGTACCCACAGGAGCCCGTCTGGCCAAAGCATGTATACGTCTCTCCAGGGTACCAAGGTTCAAATACTCATCCTAAAAATACCACAGCAGGCAATAACAAAATTTAGGTGAAGGAACGGGCTTAGGAGAAGACAGGAAGAACTATTAATGAGGCAACAATCTAAATAGTATATACGTAAAAATTGGCCGATAACAAGACACAAGAACAATTATATCAAGACATATAAATGGGTAAGGAGAAACCTGCGAGGAAGAATTTTTCACTAAGCCCTCCTCCAACCTTTTCACTAATTCTAGCATCTTTGATTGAGGCATAGTAGAAGTTTGTTGCTGCCTCCTCATTAAGAACTCATATCTGTTTATAGAGGTAGCACAAAACTTGTTAGTGGCATGAAACAATCCTAAATTAATCAAACGAAATGGTAATGTCATCCAACTAGTTTTAGGATGATATTATAGAGAAAATAATTATACTCCCTCCGTTCTCTTAATCCACAAATAGTCAACATTTCGCAGAAGTAACAATCTATGTAACTTTGAGCTTTTGTTAAAAGATTCATGCAAATTTTTATTGAGGATTGTTTTGTTCCTGATCAGTTCTAGGTTCTTGTTCTATCGTGTAATTCCAAATGTTTTCATCTCATGGCTGACATTTGTTTGCAAATAGACACATGTTCAGTGTAAAGAATTAATTATAA